>JACSYO010001738.1:1552500-1740000 GCA_016806645.1 Ophiodon elongatus
TGATTGCTAGAAGCACCGCTGCTGCTTCAGGGAGCACTCAAGTAATATGGTGTTTAAAAAAAATGGCTGTAAATAAGGTGTAACATGGTATTTTCTGAATAACTGGTAACTAAAAAGGGCCACTCCACGACCTTATAAGAAATAATGTAGCATTTGTTGTTGCTTTATTTTTCTGGGCACGAAAGGCAGTTTGATTACATAGAGACAGCAGAAAAAAATGGATTGTTAAAAATAAAGAGATACATGACTAGTGCAACATGAGGTCAACGATGCATGTCTTCCTAGAAATCATTACCTTTCCGGGAAGCTCAAGAGTCTCTTTCATTTGATGTTTAAATCAATCCATTGAATTCACTTGTAAAGTACATTGCATGCTATCTTACCTACTTCAGTTTACCATGATAGGTTAGACAATTTAAATCTAGCACCTGTTGAAGTGGCAAAGAAATACATTTAATGCAATACTGTGTTTTACAAAACAATATAAAAGTGCTTTAAATCCAAGGAGGAAAACCAGAATACCAGAAATGAACAAAAAGGCAAAAGTAATGGGGATACAAAAGGCTATTCGATAAAAGCCTGCCTGGAAAAAAGGTGTTTCAAAGCATGAATTAAAACATGATTGATCTCTAATGTAGCAACCCCCATTGCCCAGATTGACCAAAGGGCCATAAAGCTGTCTGGTCAACGCGAGGCTAATTCATGATAAAAACACTGATATATGGGAACAAAGACACTGATGACTCATGGGATGACACCATGGACATATATACGATCTCTGCGTGTGTGTGCGTGTGTATGCGTGTGTGTGCGTGTGTGTGCGTGTGTGTGCGTGTGTGTGTGTGTGTGAGAGAGAGTTAAGATGGATGGTGCCTTGAAGTCACTTGCTCCACGCAGGAACTAGTGGTTGTAGCGCTAAACGTGCCTGGCTAGACTCGGTGTTAATACGAAGACCAGAGCCAATTCATCTTCACTGACATTCACCCAATAGCTCAGTAAATTACAGAGTGAGGGTCGGGTTCGGGGTGGGGGTGTTAAAGGATAGAGAGAGAAAGAGAGAGGTAGAGACGAGGGAGGAGACAGTAGAGGGGAGAGAGAGAGAGAGAGAGAGAGAGAGAGAGAGAGAGAGATGAGGACTGGTGCAAAAAGGGGAGCGACAACACACATCCATATAGTTCACATAGCAACTTATAATGAGTGCAACAGAGTTTAAATTTATATATCATCAATATTAGAGCCAACGGACAAGGAGTGCAGGGATTTAATCATGCCTCCTGGATAATAAATTAAGCAATATTCTTGTAGCTGCATGGGGAATGAATATATCTGATAGAGAAATGCTGCGGGGGTGAGACTACAATAGCCAGGCAGAAAGGTTAAAAAATACACTTTCTTGCTCCAAACCACTGCCAGTAATCATTTTTCATAACACGTATTTCCTGCATCATTGATGGAACAGAACCGGCCATAAAAGTCGCCTTGGCAGGAGGTGCTGGCATTAACAAGGGATCCTCACGCCAGAAGGCCTTTTTGCCAGACAGTAAACAGCCCCAAAAAGTGGACACATCGCTTGGAGGACCAAATAAATCAAGCTCACAACGCATTCTTATCTTGTGTTAAAAACCTCTTCCCTCTCAATCAGTGAACAAAGTCTCGAAGGAGCTGCCTAAGGAGCTTGGGCCAGTCACAGTCTTTACATTGTTCTTTAATAATTTCAACTAACTTTCAAAAACTCGGTTTTTCATCAATGAGTACAATAATTTCGAGCTTTTTTTTCTGTATACTTGAGCGTTTCTGGTTAAAGCGACGCTAGAATACCACTTGATCAGAGGTATAAGATTTGCTCACCGCAAGGGACACAGAGGCCAAGATTGTAAGTGATTTACATTATTCTATTCAAAACTAAAAGCAG
The DNA here is from genome assembly GCA_016806645.1 of Ophiodon elongatus. Classification (NCBI taxonomy): domain Eukaryota; kingdom Metazoa; phylum Chordata; class Actinopteri; order Perciformes; family Hexagrammidae; genus Ophiodon; species Ophiodon elongatus. The sequence continues at coordinate 1,554,413 of JACSYO010001738.1, forward strand.
AGGCAAATTACAGTGAGAACGTGGTTATCAAGAAGGACCTTTTCCAGATGACTGTCCATTTCATCCATTGCGGATTGCTTTCAGGTTACATCACAGACAGCTGTCATTTCATCTGTTGCAGGCTGAAAGGTCAACGAAAATCAAAGTCAAATTTGAATCAGATCAAATTTTTAGGGGAGCGGAGGGACATAAAATCCCAAGTGCTGCCATAGGGTTTGCAATCTCCACTCTCTCCATAGGGGAGCAGTGGCTCAATCAGATGCAAATGCAATTCTAAGGATAAGTCAGAGAGTGTGTTCTGTAATAAATAAGCAAGTCAGGAATTGATACAAAATGTTATAAAATTGCTTAAAAGGTGCTGAAACATGTTTTAAGTATTTTGAGATGTATTAAAGAGTAAAATCAAACATCTTTTGGGGTCACTACATTACCAACAACCATTGTTTTAATTACAAATCGTGTATTTTTCAATGTAATATCTTATTACTGTAATATGTAATTACTTATGTTAATGAGATAAATAGGCCAGAAACATGTTTTCCAAAATAACTAGGCACCATATTCTTTGAATGACAGCATTGCTGCACTTCATCACCAAGCTACCATGGTGTGGAGTGCTGCAGGTACAACGTATTCTACCCTGAAGTAAGCATCGCTCTGGATCCCTCGACAAAAAGCCAATGGGATTTTAGATTATATCAGAACATAAGCCCTGCGGCAAACAAATGTTTATGATACTCACACATTTTGTTCAGAAAGATAATCGTCACATAGGAACACCACTTTTATGACTTTTGAGGAGTGATTGGCAGAAGTGAAACGCTAACGTCAGGATATATATATATATATATATATATATATATATATATATATATATATATATAGCATCACAAAACCTAAAGTAAACAGTTAAATGAATAGATTTTGGCTATTTTCAACAGTGTAGGCCATTCAGCATTTTTTATATATTTGATCCAAAGTGTCCACCATTGCAAAGTGTCCTTGAGCTTGGCAATAAATTCGGAGCAGCTGAAAGGTTGCGTCACTGTGGCTCACCTTTGTCACTGACCCCTGCACTCTGGAGAGGAGGGGGCAGGGCTAATTAGAGGACTAATTACCCCTTTGGGATCAAACACACACACACAGCCAACACCTTGCTGCTATAAAAGCAGATGTTCCTTTCTGATACAAACCGTCCTTCAACACTAATAGACCAAAAAAATCAAACTCTTATGTGAAACGCCATATTGCACCTTCACCGCTATTCCAGTCAATCTAGCCAATCGTCTTTCATAACCACCAATGAAGAGTGTGTCGTATATAGCCAGAAGCACTGGCAGCAGTATACTGGCAGCTCAAACAGATTTCTGTTTGCCAGGAAGTACATTCAAGACAAATAAAGCCAGCACAAGCGCCCACGTTTGGATGGGAAACCAGAGGACAAATGATCAGGTTGTAGTTTTGTGTGTGCGTGTGTGTGTGTGTGTGTGTGTGTTGGGCAGCTGACCAGTCTAGTGTTTTAATTGGCCTGAGCAAAGCCATGGAGCTGGTGACAGACAGTGATGTGTGCAAACTCAGGAAGTTGTACAGGTACTGCTGACTAGTAAATAGAAAGGCTAAAATCCTTATTGTGATTTATTGTTACAGTTATCTTTGTACATATCTTTTTTATACATGAATGCATAACATTTCCTGTCTTACACTGATTCAATGCTACTTTATTTGTCCTGATTAATTACAATATGACCAGTTAGAGATTCCGGACTCTTGGCTTTTGTTAGGTTGAACTACCATTTAGATGATACTGTTTTTGTGCAATACTCAGACAGTTGATGTATTGAAAATCTAATGTATGAGTACATTTGAATTGGTAAGACGGATAATGTAAAAATAATCAGCTCACGAAGTTGATATGGTGTCTTTGTTAGCAAATAATTACTTATTTACATATTCAGCAAGAATGGAGCAGCATTAGCATTTATTTGTGTCGTGTTTCTGGCCATTTGATGAGTGTAAGTCCAATATTCATAGCCCTTATTGTTCAGTTTTGGTCTCCACCAACTACTAAGGCAAGTATATGGCTATATATATATATATATATATATATAGTAGAGCTAAATACCTGGTTCTGAACAGGTGCTGAAAACAGCTGCCTACTTCGGTAAAGTTGCAGGCCACGAGACCAAAACAATGAGCTGAAAGACGCAAAAATGCTCCGTATCGAGTCATACTCGCTAACTTTGGAGCACCTTATTTTTTATGAGGTGCTTGATCCACATACCGAAGGTCCTGGCTTAAAACTATTAGTCGATCATGTTTATTTAATTGTTTTTTATTGAATGAAAGTTTCACTGGGAGAATGCAATGCCACGTGATGTGGTCGGCTCGAGAGAAGACTCACTCTGCTGGACTTATTGGAACTACAAAAGCACTCTTGGTCCACTCATGGCAATACAGAGGTGTTACAGAGGAGTTGGCCGAGTATAGATAAGCTGTGGCGATAACAGACAAGACCTGAAGCTACTCCTGTAGTTCATGTTAATTAGCGACAGCTGATATGATCTGAGGCTGGCAACATTGGTCATTTTCACCTGGTAAAGTAACTTTCAGCGCAGTCTAAAAATGAGAAGCTGCAAACCTCAATAATTTGAAGATTGCTCTTTGCTAATAATAAGAAAGAAAGAGGAGCGATAACAGATTCGCCAGTACATTTGTTAGCGTCAGAGATTCCGTGTATTTTGCCAACCTGGGTGTCAGACCTCAGAGTCAGTCACACCGATGCGCCCAGATTTTTCACATTCACACACTCTCTTATGCATCGAATTGCTGCACCGTTGAGCCAAATGATTCACATGCTCATTAAGAGCACAATGTGTGTGAGTGTTTGTGTGTGTCAACTATGATTCAGTCCATGTAAGGCAGCAGCCAAGTAATTATATGCTGTGTGCAAACAAACACACAAAATCCCCCCCCCCCCCCCCACCAGTTCATATCCCCACTCCACACCCCTTTACTCCCCCACCCTCCCTCTTTCTGTCTGTCCCGAAAAGGATCACTGGTGTCTTCCAAAGAAAACATTTGTGCTTTCTCACAATGACTTCCACAAATGAACACAAATACCACTAACTTGGAGGACATTGCACTGACTCACATTTAATTATTGAAGATTTATCCTAACCTATTCCAACATTTACCCTTAAAATCTATTGTTTTACCTGGTGAGGACCAGCGTTTTGTCCCTATACACACACTCTAAAGCACGTGTGCACATACAGCCATATGCACAAACATACTCTACACACACACACACACACACACACACACACACACACACACACACACACACACACACACACACACACACAGCTAGTCGTTACGAGAGCTGCCACAGGGAATTGAATGAAAATGAAAGCAAAGAAAGGGAGACGTGAGGAGAAAAAAAAGGGAAAAAAAGAGAAAAAAATCGAGGGAGGAGAAAAGCCCATGTGGCAGAGGGAGATTCTCATCTTCACTGAAATCAGCTGCTGATCCCTCCCTTCCTCCCTCCCTTCCTCCCTCCCTCTATTGCTACAGCTTTCTTTCTTACATTTATTTTTCTGTCTCTCCCCTTTCCGTCTCCTCCATCCTTCCCTATTCTCTTCCTTCCTCCTACCTTTGTCCATTTTCAACCAACCTCTTCTCCAAGTCGCTCGCCACCTCCCTCCCTCTCTCTCTCTTTACTTTCTCCTTGCCCACCCCTCCCTCCAACTCCCTCTTTTTTCTCTCTATCCCTGGCTTTCACTCTTTTGTATTATTATCACTCTGTATTCCACCTCCCTCATCCTCTCTCTGTCACAGTGGGAGAGCTGCAGGCAGACAGAGGCAGCATACACTAATGTTACTATCTTTGACAAGCAACACACACACATATTCTCCTGCCACATGCACGACTGCACACACATAGGGAAAAGAAGAGGGGGAGGTGGGGGCACAAATATACATACACACACGGAAAGACAGCCCTCAAGTGTAAATGCGTGGATGAACACACACACACACACACACACACACACACACACACACACACACACACACACACACACACACACACACACACACAGACTGACGCGTGCTGAGTGCAGGAATCACAAACATAGCGACACACAGAGGGGCAAGCGCGTGACGCCAGCAACCTAACGCTGTTGTCTCTTTCTCTCTCTCTCTCTCTCCCTCTCTCTCACACACACACACATACACTCGTCTCTCTTTTTCACACACACTCACGCCTCTCAGACACACGGCAGCGCTCAAGCCAGCGAACAGGACGGCGCTGGACATGTCATTCGTATAGGGAATAGATCCGAAGAAAAGGATTAACTATCTCCATCCCTCTCCCGCTACAGACCTCATCCTCTCTTCTCTCCTTTTGTGTCTCTAAGCCTCTCTTCACCTCATTTTTTTTCCTACACAATCCCTCCTTTTTCACAATTTATTGCTGGGTTGAATGGAAGCTGTGGGGGATTGTCTCTATACAGACGGGAGGATTATTCTTGCATTATTCACTTGACCAGGATCTTGAATGTATGGATTTATTTAATTGAAGGAGCAACAGTTTTTCTTTTTTGAGATTTGTTTTTTAAATCTTTTTTTTCATTTTATTTTTGGAATATTTTTTTGCAAGGATGCCTAATGGCAGAAAGCTATAAGGCTGGTGCGGTCTGAGATTTGGTCAAAAGGTAAGCCTGCTTGTGGTGTCAGTTCTCTTCCCCTAACTCATACACACGCACAGACTTCATTTCAATTGCTCCTCGTCTTTTTCGCAGCTGGAATTAAAGATGTACTATGTCACACAAAGTACTGCGGACGAGAACAGACTTGCCTTTTTTTCTGCAAACAAATGGACAATTTTGACGGGGCCAAAGGTGCCTGCTGTGAGGAGGTGGATGCTGAAAATGTCAGCCCTTAACCTGTTTCCTGGATACACACAACATGCACATTAACTGAAATGTTTGGGCTGTGGTTTTGGGGCAAAGCTTGCAGAGGTGGGAAATAGGAGATTATGGGAGTGTTTTTTTTTTAGCTATTTATAATTTACAGCTAAACATGAAAGAAGTAAACCACTCAAGTGACACACACACACACACACGGGTAAAAGAAACTAAATGACACACTGTAAATATACTTATGACTCTAATATTTGAAATGAGCAACATAGCAGGTCATAAACAGTAAAACATTTCTAACAGTTGTTCTAAAATTGCAGTATGAGTAAGTACAGTATACAGCAGGTATACACTTATAATTATTCTCATGCCACATGCTACTGAATTGTAAGACTTGTGGTCTCCGTCTGCTTATAACTAACCTCTTGATACATAATTTGTTGAGCTGTTGCTTAGCTAAGGTTACAATACTGCAAATACACTGGGATATTTTTTTTTTCATGGGTAATATAGTATAGCAGATGTACCAGCCTTTAATGTTTTAAAATTGCACTCAAACATGGCGGCCACTGTATTCCAGTGAAATTCCATGGAAGCCCATGTGACTCACAGCGAAAATTGCCCTAAAAAGTTTGCTTCCTGCTTTTATGCCAAAGCATGTGCATTAGTGAGTTAGAAAAGTATTTCTCTAGCTCTGCTTAGTTGACTGAACATGAAAAATATCTTTACACACCTATTCTTTCCTATTGTATCTGGCCTAAAAGTTAATATTTTAGGAATCACAAAAAGTTCAATCAAAAAGTTATTTTGTAATGTTTATGAAAGTGTCTCTTAAGCCCAAGGCATCATGTGACCTGCAGGTCAGACTTTGGCCACCATACCAAAATGTCTGCACATCAGAGTGCTACTGTATCTCTTGGGGGTGATGTCAGTGTCAGTGTTACTATACTAGATGTCTTCTGTTACACTTTTCCTACAGCACAATAAAATCCTATCATTTGCCCCTTTTTGTCAAATGGGCTTGACATAGACAACTTTACAGACCAACTTATTTAACTCAGAGAAAGCTGCCATTAGTTGTAATAAATCTACAGTGAATATACACGGCAGTAATTGCTTTATTTGGCTGCCTGCAGTCGAGTCGTGCTTCTCGTTTCTCTGACCTTCACAGTATATAATCTCAATCGAGCTGAAACCCTCATTAGGTTCTATGGTGTCCTGTTGATCTTGTGTAACGTGCCACTGTTGTTGTTTTTTTTACCTGCTGTAAAACACTTTGTAGGCTCTAACCTTGTTTTAAAACGATGCGATATAAGAGTGATTAACGCTCAAGAGCTGCAGTGTGATTATATGATAATGCAGTGGGTGTGAGGCACTCCACCCTGATATCCTCTCTTGTGCCTCTCCACATTAGCTACCAATTAATGGGAATTGTCTGAATGTCCTCTAAGGAACAAAGACGCAACATAAACCTGGAGAAAACAATGATCACCGACTAGCTCCACGATTAGTGCTGTAATTTGACATGCCTACTAAATACATGGCTAACACCTCAGTTTGACAATACCGCAAACCTGCTCATCCAATCATTTCCTACACACATGTGGCAACGGTCTGCGTGATATTATTGATGTGCTGGACTAAATAACAAATCACATGCATACCCCACGTACTGTATTTCTGTTGAGTTGATGTTCAAAAAAAAGTGTACTTTACTGCAGCACTCACTGTAAATTATGAGTGTGGTACTAGCCTAGAAAGCGGACTATGTAGATTTAGGTAAACTATAGTAATGTTAATAATAAACATTGCAAATAATTATTTCAAATAAGCATTATAACATTGTTTAGAATTAAAACGCCTGCTATGCATGTACGTGTATGCGACAACATGTGTGTTTGTGGACACATGCACTCTTACAACGTGTGCTTGTGTACAGTATGTGTCTGCATTCCCACATGCATGTGTAATTATACATCTGTACATATTTTTGCCCCATGTGCCTGTCAACACACGTGTGGCTCTATTCATCGGCATGTGCTTAGGTGTGTGTGTGTGTGCGTGTGTGTGTGTGTGTTTGTGTGTGTATTATGTTGTGAATGTGTGTTGCCCCAATCTCTCAATTCACTCTCCTGTGTAAGAAAGCTATTAAAAATTGATTTAGACGAGCTTGGCTGCCTCTCTGCCTTTGTTACACAGACAAACACACCAGACACATGCAAACACACGGACATACAACATCAGGTAATTGCCCATTACCCTTTCAGGTATTTTGACTTTTTACTTATTTTTCCTCTCTGTTGTCAGTTTGATCTCCTAGAAAATACGTTCCCATTCAACCAAACTGTATTGTCAATTACATTTTGTCTCAGATTACATTTGTTTTTCACATAATACGTTTCTCATCACAGTCCACGAACGTCTGAGAAGGACGAGGTCAGCGTAGAAGCGGCGGGTAAATAAAAAAACCAAAGACTTTCATCCAGGATACCGCTGGTCATGTCCTGCGTGAAACGAAAAGTCTACATTGACGTTAAGTTGATATGTTAACTTTTAATGTTATATGAACAACTTAAGTTACAACACAAACATACATATTCTAAGACAAACCATGATATTTTAATACATCTACAACAACAAAGTAGTTTGGTTCCGTTTTCATTTTGTTTTGTCCTAATTCACAACTTTAATCACGTGTTTAAGACTGTGACTATCTGGGAGAAAAAATACATTTCCCAAGAAGTGGAATGGGAATGCAGTTTAGTTGTATGGGAACTTCATTTTTAAGAGACAGAATAGATATTGCATGGTGTGGTTTGTGTCAAATAATCTGACATTGATAGATTCCTTAAACCAGGCTTGAATCAAACACCAGCCAACTGTCAAATGCTAATGTGTGTGAGTACACGCTTGTGTGTGTGTGTGTGTGTGTGTGTGTGTGTGTGTGTGTGTGTGTGTGTAAAGAGGGAGGAAAGGGTAGAGTTGAAGTTGAATAATTGGGCTGTGTGTTTACAGCTGTGATGTCACTCATTGAGGGGCCACACACGCATGTTCAAACACTCATACTGTCACACACACACACACGCACACACACACACACAAACACACACACTCACACACACACTCACACACACACACGCACACACACACTCACACACACTTGCCTTCACACATGGATAGACGTCCTCTTGAGTGCAGGTGGATTTCAATTTGGTGGCAAATTGGAGAGAATTCCAGCCATATTGATTAAAAACTATTAGTCAAGCCAAGTGGGGCATGTCACAAGAATGATAAAATATTCCAGCTCAAGTGGGCACATCGATCAAAGATGTGCCCACAGGTACACAGATTGTGCACACACAAGATTTAAGCTCCTCTGTCGAGGCGATTCAAGTAGATGTCAGTTGTAGCACCAACACAACTTTCCCCGTGTCATGGGTGGATGAGACATGATGGGTTTGTTTAACAGGAGGAGCTAGATACTGTAGATTAGTGAGCATTACAACCAACATATTCCTTAAGCTATCCTGTTCTGTTTACATTATCTTATTCACATCTTGATAGAGACGGATGCTCACAGTGGGGTTGCTTGCTGGAAATGGATTCGCTAGATCACAGAAAATATATCTGTCAAGCGTGAACAAAAAAAAAAAATAAGAACATCGCCGAGCCTTTCTTCATTTCGCTCGCTCACTATCGACAGTCTCTTCCTGCATCATAATCATGGTGGCCTAAACACAAGCAGCCCAAGTTGACCGGTTGGTGGTCTCTACTTGTTATTTTAGCCCCAAGGTGTGCGGTTACATTTTTGAGGAAATGCATGCCGGAGGCTCTGCACATCACGAAGCCTCTGAAACACCCCGTGGAGTATAAATCCGGTTTACGTGCGGACAGGAAACAGTTAGTGGAATAAACAGAGTGAAAAAATAGGACGGAAAGAGGAGGAGAGAAGAGGAGCAGAGGAGCCCAGGGGAGGGGAGGGGAGGAGGTGTTATTTGATTCCCCAACATGGAGGCCACTTTGGCAACCAAGTATTTACACATGTATGTGTGAATGTTTGGATGAGTGGATTCTGGCTGCCCCCGTATCCAGGTCAAATTGGTAAAAAAAAAGCTTTCTCAGAACAGCCTGACAGACAGACTTACCACCACACCACCGGTTTAACATGATGGGAACTGATGGGCGAACAGTAACATGTGGCTGCAGAGGTGACCTTCTGCAGCACCTCCGATACATCATTTATAGGACTCTTGCAGCATGATTGCGCACAGTAGGGGTACTAGAATGGTATAGGAAAATAGAAGCAATAAACAATAAGATGTGAATGAGCTATAAACCAGGTATACGCTCCGTTCACCATTTTGTATCAATGCAGGCATTTGATACGACCGAATGATTTTACTTTCTGCTCGTAACGTAACTCACTGCTTCCCAGCCAAATTGTTTTCCTCCCCAAAATGAATCCCAAATAAACAAACACAAAACCGTGAATCATTTGAAAAATGGCCAACATGCAAAAAACAAGGCAACACTTACAGTCCCAAAGCTGAAAAAGGAATTAAAGATTGATTTCACACAGCTTCAAATTGAAGTAGAAATGTTTTATTCAATGAACAACTACGACAACGGAAAAAATAGCATCCATCTCAATGTGTGAGGAATGCTTTGTTTGATGCTCCACAGTGTATGAGTGCAATGTATGGAAATACGCAGAAGGTGTAATTAATCTGTAACGTTCTGTTAATATTGCATAAATAGACTATATATTATAAATATATATATATGTATATATATATATTTTTATACAAAAAGACCGTTTCACAGCGCTACTATTTTAGTCTTGAAATAAATTCACACCACCAAGCAAACTGAAAAAAAGGAAAACGCGCAAGAAAATCAAAGCAGAGAGAGGAATCTTCCCAAATTCTTTGAGTTCCTTTCAATTCTCATCTGCGCTTTAGAATTCTTCAAATGACGCTCATGTGCTCATTTAAAAAGAACAACACAAATTTCCCAGTAGAGCTTGGCTAATGTGACTTTAATCACATGCAGGAAATCCATCTGCAGAATATCCTCGGTACAAGCCTCTGTTCCTCTGTCAAGGGGAGGAACGAGCCAGAGAGGGAGAGATGGAATGAGAGAGAGAGAGAGGGGAAGGGGGTGGTGAATATTGAAAGATGAAGGTCATAAAGAACGTGAAAAGATTGAAAGGCGGAGGGAGAGATGATGGAGAGGAGAAGAGGAAGTGAGGAAGCACAAGATGCAGAGGGACTGAGCCACAGGGGGAGAGAGCTGAGAGATTAGACAGGTGCTTTATATTCTGTTCAGTGTCTCGCAGGTACTAATAGCAATAATGATACCACAACTATCACCACTGGGGAGCACATACACCGTCCCCACCAAAACACTCGAGAGGATATAGAGGAGAATTTTAATGTCCTCCCTGTTTACCAAAGGCACTTATTTCTACCTCCTCTACACTTCTGGCATTTCCTGCCTCGCCTATATTTTTTTCTTTTTATCCTTTCATCACTGTCTCTTTTCCACACCTCCTCTCCTCTTTGTAACCACCTCTCTTATTTCCCCTGGTACCCCCTCCTACCATTCATACATAACCAGCTGTAAATAACTCGCTGACACTCTGAGCAGATTGATGGGTGTTACTTTTGGAAGTGACTGCAGTTACTGTCTGTTTGTCTGCTTGGCCATTTGCATAGAGAGTTTAATTTACTGTATCTGTACCTGACTGTCTAGCTTCATCATGTTTTTTGTTTTTTTTTCACACACTTTATCCTCCCACAACTCAAGATGATTTTTGCTTAACATGCTAAGGCGGTGCAGGTGCTAATTTACATAATTACTGCACACACATCCACAGATGAGCGGGAACGCTCGCACAAATGCACATTCACCAACTTCGTGGCAAAATGAGCCGCGTAGGAAAAAAAGCCTGCTCGTGTTTCTGAGTTTTCCCCACAAACAGCTACCCACTAAACAACAGCCTAATCAGATTAGTGCGATATTTCACACTCTGCTGATTGGGTTTTGATGATACTTTGGGAAAAGACGCATCTCACAGCAGCACTCCAGCATTTTCAAAATTACACTGATTGGCCCAGGGGGCGCGAGTCAACAGCGAGCATCAGTCATGTGGCACTGAGGTTCCAACAAGCGTTCTCCCATGGCAATTTCCCACTCGTCAAACCTATTTTCTCTGTAATGACTCAACAGTGACAAGAAGACTCATCTTTTTCAAAGCATGTGGGATATGTTTCATTACACTGTTGTAATTGGACTGGGTCTTTTTTTTTTATCAAAAGAATTGTCCATCTATCAAACTGATAGCAAATTCACAACCAATCCACCATGTTAGTACAGAAAACAAAGAAAAGACAACTCCGAACAATATAATAACCATACAACTAATTATATTATACACAATGCTAACACAACTTGTTACTTTTGCACCACAAGGTGTGTGTACGAGAACTATCTTATTAAACTTGCAGCCCAATAGCCTGATGTGAATACACTTGTAGTGTTGATTTCCTTTGTTAGAAACGTTTGTCAACCTTTTTTAAACAGATTTGCTGAGGTGGACCAAATGAACAAGCTCTGAGATTTTTACAGCTGATAGAATTTATGGAATCATCTGGACTGCATCATGCCCAAAATATTAGAATCTCAGGATCTAGATGTACTCTCAAGGTGACATGTCCCTTGCTGTTTATTCAGGATTCAGTTTAGTTGCTGTGTTACCTATATTTATTCAGCAAAGAGCTCAAAGAGAGTCAGCAGCACTCTACCGCCTCCCGCCTTGCCCAAGTGTAGTTTGGCAGAATCATGCACACAAACGGATGCAATGGCGCTTTGCGTTAACCTTCCTATTCATTGTTTCTCTTCCTTTTCACTCTATGTTCTGGTTTTGTTCCGTCCATATGTCTCTGTGTTTTCAAGTTAATGACTTGATCCTCCTCTCTTTACCTTTTCTCTCCCTCCTTTGTCCCTCTGGGTGTCAGTCTCTGTGCCAGACAGTAGCAGTAGGGGGTCTGTCTGAGGGAAAAGGCAAACTGATTGTGTAAACTGACAAAGACACACACATCTAGTATTTATGCCTGTGAAATACCGAGGGGCTGTTTGCGATGCTTGAGCGCAAGCACATACGTGCACATACATTCGCACGCAAAGGGAGGAAAGTTGCAAACCCACGCATTTGCCCAGAAATACACTTTTAAATGTATGCAAGGAAGCCTTCTGGCAAACATGAGCGGCACGTACACACAGCGTCCTGCTGCTTTAGCCATCATTGCTGCTGGCGTGTGTGTGTGTGTGTGTGTGTGTGTGTGTGTGTGTGTGTGTGTGTGTGTGTGTGTGCGCGGGCATATTAGTTTGTGTAGCCCTGTGCAACAACAATTTGATGTGATATTGCCAAAGAAGTAGGATTTGCAAAAGTATGAAGGTGCAAGTAGGAGAAAATTGCTCTATTTCATTCAGGCTGAATCTATTCTCACTCAATTTCTTTCTTTCTCCCTACAGGTGTTTTGTTGTAGCATTTCGCAGTCGGCGCCCGAGTGGAGGCCGCAGGCATGGCGGCTTGACGCCCCCACATCCCCGCCCCTCAGACAGAGGAAGGCTGCAGAGCTCTGTGTCATGCCCCCCCACACCCACCCCCCTGGGGGCATCGGCCTGCCCCCACCCAGCTCTGCCACCCACCACCTGGCCAGACCTGGTGAGTCGACATAAGCGGATTGAAAAGATGAGAGAGATGAGGAGAACAGTGAAGAAGAGGAGGGGAAAAAAAAGCGCTCTGTTCTTTCTCCACTCTGCTCTATTTTATTCCCATCTTTTGTACTTCTAACTACACATGAAAGGAGGAACATTGTTTGTTTTTACAGCAGCTAATGTTAGCATGCCCACACACGCGCACGCACACACACAAAGGGTGAGGGCATTGAGCTTGCTGTGGCCACGTGCCAAGTCCTCCAGTGAAATGCCACATTACTGTATGTATTAATACAGTCAGCAGTCTGTGGAAACCAAACAACGGGGGAGAGAATGATGGGGAGAGACCTGCAGGTTATTTGTCTGCCTTTTTGTTCTTTTCCTCTCCATTTCACCTTCTTTGCTTCCCTTTTCTCTCCTGTCCTTTCTCCAACCCCTGCCCCCGCCACACACACATTCATCCCTTCTTGTTCCTCATCTTTTTCTCACATATCTCACTTCCCTTTTCACCTTCCCCTCATTATCCGTCCATTCTTTCCCCACAATTTCGTTCTCTTTCCCCATCATGTACCACAGGTATAGTCGGCTCAGTCAAAACAAAAATCCGTCGGAAGCCGGGTGGCATAGCAACAGATTCGACAGCTGAGTGCATGTCTGTGTGTGTGTGTGTGTGTGTGTGTGTGTGTGTGTGTGTGTTGTGGATTAGACAATAGAGTGGATGGATCCTGCTCTCTGAAACATTCCAGACACTTCCTCAGCTAATAGGCAAACATGAAAGCTCCTTTCTGCATTCCTTCTTTCTCTTGTTATACATCTAATATAACACAAGGGTACACACATGAACATGTGCTGCGATCTCTGCAGGAAATAAATGGCTTTGCAAAAACAGAGACCATAAAAACAGGGACCGTTGTCTTCCTGTTGGGGAGGTATTGTTGTTCCAGAGGTGCCAACGCCCCCACAAACTACTGTGTAACACCGGAGACACTAAACAGGGCCACACTATCTGTCAGACCCTCGGCACACACACACACACACCTCCATCTCCATACCACCACCTCATACCTCTTCTTTTCTCTCTTCACTTGTCCTCTACCTTTCCTCCATCCTTCCATCAATCTCTGCATTAAATGCAAATCAATATAACTGCATTAACTCAGTTTCCCTCCCTCCGTGCATTTCATTAAGCTTTATCAACATAAATATTGTATAAACAGTATTGCTAAAGCCTTTTAGGAATATGAATCGAAAACATTCTCTGTTAGTCATCAAAAATGTTCCATCTCTTCCATGCAATTACGTTTTTTGGCATGAATGTAACACAATATTGCCAAAACAGTCTCTCGCACTCAGTCCAAAATAAATATTATTTTTTGACACAAAATGTGCATAATCAATACTGCCAAGCATTGTCATCACAGGTGTTTTATATGCCTCTCTCCTTTGCTTTTTCACTGTCTTTGTATTTTTATCACAAAGCTGGGAAGCTCTCTGATCTCTGCTATTACTCTTCAAAGTCCTCACACACCGTCATACACACACTTTCACACTGAATCACTGGAAGAAGCATTTATGACTAGAAAGGAGCATCCCATCAAATCAGAACCAATGAATATGTCAGAGTAATACAGTACAGACAATGAGTTCCAATCATCAAGGATGCGTTTCCCTCTTATGCTGATGAAGTTAATTTAGAAATGGAATTTGACAGGCAGAGAGGACACAAAAGATGCTTTCCATTCAGTATTTTGTTTCGCAAAAATCAAAGTTGTGCTTTCATCAGCAGTGCTAAAGCAAAAGCTTTCTGTATGACAGAAAATAGATCAACAAGAAAAATAGAGGAAGAAGTGGGTTTTTTTTCAGTGTCAGCTAGGCTGATGGCCATATTTTCAACTAATGGCTGTAAAACTATGATGAAACGTTTCAACCTACATGAGACAGAAAGTGATATTACATTTCTGAAAGGTTGTGGAGGATGCTTTATGGGTGTTTTCAAATAATGTACAAAGCCAAAATATTGTGGCTCAAAGTTTTTTTGTAAATGGGCCAAATGATTAATAAATGTATTTCCATCGCAGATTATTGCATAATTTATTTTTATAATTGGTAGATGGTTTGTACTATGGAAAAATGTGCATGTTCTTTAGAAACAAGGAAGGAATGAAGTAATAGTAATAGTAGGAGTAAAGTAATAAAAACTTTTTGCTTGTCAGGTTATGAAAAGAGAAAGTGGTACCCAAAAATCAGACACTGGAGAGATGACATGTTTGAAAGAGCTTAAAAGTGACATAACACCACAGAATAAGACAATAAGAGTTTTAAAAAGTGCAAAGTAGAGGGCGAGGATATGAAATGAAGTGACAGAAATAGTGAAGCAGAGGAAGCGAGAAAACAAAGATGGACACAGTGGGGAGCGGAGAGGAGGAGGAAGAGAGATGCGAGATCAAAGCGGTGCAGTGAAAATGATAAGACAGTGATGAAAAAGAAAGGATGAAGGAGGGGAGGCGAGAGAGGAGAACAGCGAGGTCTATGAGCGACACAGAGACCATATGGTGCCTCCAGGCCCCCACGATCCCAGCAGACTGTCACATCTGAAACAACACACATATACATACAAGCAGCCATAAATTCATTCCTATTCACACATAAACACACACTGTAGCTTATCTGCTCACACTGTGCGTGTGTATGTGTTTATGCACCTTGTTGGAGACCCAAGCAAAGCCGGCAGATTAACTGACCACATACTCAACAGAGAAGGTGACAGAGATGGAAGGTGGGGAGGGGGTGGGGCGGGGGGGGGGGATATTTGGCTTTGGATAGAGACCCTAATGCACTGACTGAGGGTAAAGCATTTGGAGTGGAATGGAGCCATAATACGGTGACTTAGGTCGTAGCATTATGCCTCGAGAACAGCTCTAATGCAGTGCAGTGACTAAGGGTGACTAAGAGTATAGCATAATGTTAGAAAGAGAGCCACAGTGGAGTTACAAAGTCAAAACTGAACTCTGTCTGCCTGCAGCAGCTGCCAGGCTGTTAAATTGGTTGGACGCATTCCCTGTTTCACCAGTTTAATTTGAACTCTTTAAAGACATTGGTCAGCAGTGAGAAGGTACCAACAACCCAAAGTCATCACCGGGTGGTTAGTTGCTGGTGGAACTTTTCAACCCTGCTGCGATGTTGGGTTTGGCATGAAGCCACAGCAGTGTGACAAAGTGTGTGTGTGTGTGTGTGTGTGTGTGTGTGTGTGTGTGTGTGTGTGTGTGTGTGTGTGTGTGTGTGTGTGTGTGAAGCATTAGGTTTGGAGTGGAGCCTGAGCCCTTAGTGTTACATGAGACTCGGAGTTAAATAGAAACTGGAATGACAGTTTGTTGGCAAACTATCCAAAGCATCTGGCAAATTCAAGAATGTAATCAATAGCCATTTTAATGTAATTGAAAGTTATATGGAGACGTAGGGATTACAGGTACTCACATTAATTCCAGAGTCAACAACAAGGTTTCTCCATTGAGGGACAATTTGAATTTGACTCTAAAATTATTCCCCACAAGTATTTATTTTGTCCTCTCTCCTATAATGGTTTATAGCACTGATCTTTTTAGGAACACAGAAATATTATCTTCTATCAGGGCACATTGGCTTTGACCCCTGACCTCCTTAGTGGCAGCTTGTAATAGGAATTAACTTAGTTTGTTGTTGTGGTGATTTTACACCAGCTTGGGTACCAGCCTCATGTAGGAATTGGAAGATTGCTATGGCCGAGGTGACCTTGAACTAGCTCCAGCTGGACACAACGCATGCAGAAATGTGCATGTGTGCAAACAGGTGTGTTTTCTCCCCTTGACCACAGTTTAGTTTGGTGCAGGTGCAACAGGAATGTGCCAGATGAAACACACACACACACACATACAGTACATGGTGCTGGCCCACTTTCAAAGGACATTGGCAGGGATAAATCTGGATAATCCTCTGCACCACAAACAGCACCACTCCTTGCCAAACGATACTGATATAGTATTACACTCTAAACAAGTCCAGTATAGATCCAGCATGAGGCTGATAAGCTAGCAGGGCTCATTCCTGAGAAAAAATAGTGCTTGACTTACCAAGTAATCACAGAAAATAGCTGGCTAATAGTAGCCATTTGAGATGTGCTTGATTTGTTTTAGTGAACACTTCACAAGCCTTTGAAAAGGGTATCCAATTAGCAAGATAATCCATCTATCTATCTATCTATCGCAAATTTAAAAAAAGCAAAAAATAACAATATTGTGTGTACTGTATGTGTGTGTGCATGCGCTTTGGATCAATACCATCTGTCTATCCATCCCTTCTTAAGAATGAGTGGGCATACATTACGACTTGTCACACATCCAAGTCAAAAATCTATTCTATTCTAGTCGCACTGATGCGGATGTGACATCAAAAGCCAAGCATCCTTCATTTTCTCTCCAAATTCTGAATGCATTCAGCCTTGGACTGGGGCCCAGTTGAGTGGTCAGTAGAAAGCAACGCCACATCCATTAAAGACATGGTGTTGCAGTGAAAATATGTAGCTGTGGATTTGCTGAAACTCACCCTTAAATTATGCTTTACTGGTAATTTGTTTTCCATCACCTCTTTCTCCTTTGTTTGTGTCCTTTTATCTCTCCCTCTCTCTGTCTTACCTGTCACTCCCGCTAATTAATAGCCACTATCATAAAAACAATGTCATTGCATGTCAAACTCTCCCGTGGGCCATGCCTTTGTGTGTGTGTGTGTGTGTGTGTGTGCATGTGTGTCATAACAAATTGATACAGATAGCATGAATTACGGCGGCAGATCAGTCTACATTTTACCCACTCACCCCTCCAAGTCAAAATAATGATCCTGTCTCGCCGATGCAGAATTCATCATGGGAGAAATGGATGGGGGAGACAGAGACAGAGACAGAGACAGAGAGAGAGAGAGAGAGAGAGAGAGAGAGAGAGAGAGAGAGAGAGAGTAGGTGGGAGAAAAATGGAGGTTGAGAGAGGAAACAGAGGGGGGAGAAAGAAATAGACAGAAATAGACCGAAATGCTGGAAGTAATCCCATCAGGGTTAAGAAATAAAGTATAAGAAACAAGATTTTGAAGTACTTCGACAATCTCTCCTCTACTCTCCTCATCACACTGTCAGCAGGAGTGCAGCCTAAACCCCGACACCCTGTTCCTGCTTATCCTCATGTACGCATGTGTCAGTGCGAGTGTGTGACCATGACTTTCAGTGTGTGAGTAAGCGATTAAGTGCCAGGGACTGAGGCAGAAAGGTTGTGTGCGTGAGAGAAAAGAGGTAATGTGGGTTAAATGACGGGATTTGATGTGAACCTCAAACTTCTCTCCCTATGCCTTCGCTCTTCTTTTTACCATCGTCCGTAGCACTTCGTTGCTACGGTAACACACCATTACCGTGTCAATGTTGAAGTAATATGGTGATAGTGCTGAGACCGTGATGTTGTATGTGTGTGAGTTTTGTGTATTATTTTATACCTCCATTAGCCATTAATTTAGTGAGATGGTAGACTGTATTGTGTAACAAGAGATCTGAACACACACTCTGGCTGGCTATTTTCCATCTGCTAACTAAATGAGGTCTCAGGTTACGGTGGAGATCAGACATGTAACAGCCTCAGACAAATTACACAGACACCGTTGCTGTAGGACAGGCTACACAGCTTGGTGAGGTATTATAGAGGTATTATAGATGGGCGATTACACATCAGATATGACAAATTATCATTTTAAGATACTTCTGCTCAGAGCTGTCTAAAAGTCAGTACATTTTCTAAAACCCTTAACTAACCATTTGAGTACAACTGTTGACTGACTGTATGTTTTTTATGCTCCACATCAATTCCCACTGTGGACACTCAGGAGTTGTTATCCACATGTAAGTGAAGGCATGCAGGTAATTTAGCTCACAGGAGTCAAATCTAAACTCTTTGGATCAGACTTCTGCACAGAGGACCATGTGAAACATGAAAGAGTTAAGAAACACAGGCCAGTGAGTCGGTTGCATGGATGACAGCTGGTCGTTCTAGTAATAAGATAGCAGAGAGTCTGTCGCCTGCATGGAAAACAGCTTGGCCCCTGGTAACATGCAACTGTGCTCAGTAACGAAGGTGCCTGTGGGGATGACATCATAGATGGGTTCAGTGTCACCCAGGGGCCCCTGGATATAAACTTACAGACAGCTGAGGCCCCGGAGTTGTTAAGCAGTGTTGCCTAGGAGACAGTGTCAAACATCACCACATTTACAGGAGTCATATGACTCTTCATATACCTATATATATATATATATATATATATATATATATATATATATATAAGAGAAGGTGAAAAACTGTAAAAATAACATAGTGAGAGTAAACAATGTTTAAAGATGTAGGTGTTTTTGTAGATTTGTGTATGTATCCATACTATAATCCTGTACATTTGTACAGAGAGAAATGAAACAGGCAAAAAGAACAGAAGACACCCACGTGACTAAACACAGACTAACAAACAACAGTTCATTATCCCAATTCAAAGATGACCTCTGACCTGTTTATGCACCCTTTCACAAATTCACTCTACATACTGTAGATGGGTGTGCCACTTAGCATGCTAGCTAAAAGAAAGGTGGGCATTTTTAAAAGGGTAGAGAAATCCTCCAACCAAAAAAAAGGGGTTGTAACAACATTTCTTCATTAAGATAAATTAAATTCCTTTAAAATAATATAAACGTCTGTGTGATACGATATGCTATATATGAGACGAATAAAACATATTTCAAATTGGCCTGAAATGTACTTCTAAGCCAACTGATTATCAGTACTGCTTGATCTTGGATTGTGCATTTCTCACAACTGTCTCTTGTGACAACTAGTTTGGGGAGTTGTGAGTCGACTGGGCAATACTGCTCCAAGAGTTGCCTCAGAAGTCTTGCTTCATTCAAACAGGAAGATCGTGTTACATTTTAATGCCGTGATTCAGTTTTTTCCCATCGCTGCCAGCCTACATTTGCCCAAAATGTCAGCACTTTTACGGTATGTGTTTGGGGATTCTTAGAAAACTCTGAAGTCTGTTTGGACTGAATTAAACCGAGCCGAACCACTTCAACTTATTTGGACTGAACCTCCCTATCTTCCTCCGACTGTGGCTAAATGTTTTCCTTCTGCTTTGGCTGCGTGGAACGCAACAGCAGAGAGGATTTGGAGCAGCTAAAATAAGCCAAAACAACAACTACCTCCTCCACGAGAGCAGCAAAAACCACTCATGAATGTTGGAAGATAGGCTCCAGCGCTGAGGGGGTGGGAGGGGGTGAGGGGGAGGTATAAAGTACAGAAGGAGAGGGAGAAGAGGGGTTGCGGTGAGGATAGAGGAACTGAAGAACGAGGGGATAAAAAGAATACCTTTGCAAAACAAAGCCCACATAGAAAGATGAAAGATGCATAAAGATGACCACAATCTGAAATGTGACGTGATATAAGGGAGAAGCAGCACAATATCAGTTTCTCTGTCTCCCCAGCACTCTTTCACTCTCTCTCAGTTGTATAACGGTGCTTCTACCTGTGAGCTACATCGTCCTCATAAATCTCCTGCCCGACTGCACCTTTTCAAACCTGTTCTGGAGACATTCACAGCTACTCTGCAGCAGAAATCCTTCCAGATTCCTCCTGAGCTGCTGCAGTGAAAGATTGTCCCTCTGAAGCATTTCCACTAGCACGGGACGCTTCAGGATACTTCAAAATCTCTCTTTTCATCCATTTATGAAGTGGCGTTAATTTTTCCCAGGGATTAGGATTATACTGCCGGATGGAGCAGAGAGGATAATGGATACAGGAACAGCAGAGAGGTCACACGCTGATCTCTATTACAAGGCCACAGTCTTTACTTTCTGAACCTTTTTGGTTCAGATTACAAAATAGGGCAGTGTCCTGGTTGAGGGAGGTCATGTTCTACTGTATGAGGGAAAAAAAGATGATATTTCTAGACCATTGTCAGTGTGTATTCACAGAACTACACAATGTAGTTTCCAGAGGTGTCAATACAGTGCTTTGTAATAAAATGTGGGATCTTTAAAGTATCAAGCAACAAGGATGAGTGAGAAAATTCTTATCAAATGAATGTCTAAATATTAATTCTGCACTCAGATATTTAGTATTTGCTGTTAAAACATATAATTGCATATAATTACCCTTGGGAGTTGATGTGCATACAAAAAAAACTTAAATTTAACTGCGAGCCTTCCAATTATATGATTTAAAATCGAAATAGTGATTGTTGAGAAATGACCGCTCTTGTAATTTTCCATTTTGGGAAATGCACATATTCACTTTCATGAGAGTTAGATGAGAACATTGATACCACTCTCGTGTCTGTGCGATAAACATGACGCTAAAGTCTGGTTATCTTTGCATAAAGACTGGAAACTGGGAGAAACAGCTAGCCTGGCTCTGTCCAAGGGTTAAAAACAAAACAAAACAAAACAAAACAGAACCCCTTAAATTCGCCAGTTAAAATGTCTTGTCTTGTTTCTGCACAAATAAACTAATTATAAAACAGCATATGGCGTTAGAGTTATTTCCTGGTGTCTGCCATTACCGCAAGGTTGCTAGGCGACCAACAGTCCAGCTGTTTGTCCTTGCCTCCAGTCTTTATTCTGAGCTAAGCTAACCAGCTGTGGAGTAGCTGCATATTTCCCAAAATGTATTTTTCAAAATATCAAACTGGCCCTTTAACACAATTTTGATGGGCTTGAGAGTGGATAAATAATTAATCTTTCCATTCTGGATGCATTACCCATCCTTTATCATTAATTAAGTTCCCTGTCTATCCAGTGGTGTAATTTCCTATTTATGACCAGTTTAAAGGGAATAAAACAAGATTTTAATGGGACTTATAAAGCATCCTCTCAACTCTCTTTCTCACTGCGCCATTTTAAGCTTCATATTTTGTCAGTGGTGAGAAACGGAGACCCTGAAGGAAGTCAACTTACTCTTGAAGACTGAGATGTCTTTCATTATGCAATCACTTATATCTTCTAATGTTCATCAGGTGTTTTGTTTTTTTGCATATCACAATGTGGAGTGGCCAATAAAGGGCTTTTTCACAGAGTTTCATCACTCTCAGAGCCAGACAGGCAATCTAGTGAAAGGCAATGGAGTCTTGATGTGAGTGAGAGGAAGCAGAGAGAAAATAAGAAAGAGAGCAAATTTAGATAGAAACAGATGGAGTAACAGAGAGAGCGAAAATACAACAACACGGAGCGGGTGAGACATAGTGTGACAAAAGGCAATGGCACGCTGAGAAATAGATGCTAATAATATGTAGATGATGCAAGTGATGAAATCTGCTGCTGAAGCAGAGTCTTGTCAGGAAGTAAAAGTGCTGTGTCTGTGTCTGGAGTTTAGACAGAGTAGTTTTCTTAATATCACGCTTTGTTGGTGCTTAGCTCACACCCGCTCGCACAGGCGCACGAACATATGCCCACACACGCACACGCACACAGACACACACGCACACACACACGCTCTTACACATACACAGAGAGATAAAGAGTAAGTCGTGCTGATAAGCCATTGGACGGAAACAAAGTCAGCCACTGTAACGAGACACTGAGGGAATACAGAGCAGTGGCAAGAGACTCGAAGTGAAGGAGAATGAGAAAGATAAAGAGACAACAGCGAGCGAGAGAGAATTGGAGTGGAGTGGAGAGAGGGACAGACGGATGCAAAGACAGGCAGACAGAGAAATAAACGAATATTGAAAGGAATGAATGAAAAGGCCTCGGCTGATGGATACAAATAAAGACAGAAAAGGAGCAAAAAACGACAGACACATCACACTTTAAACAGAATGAAAGAGGAGACGAGAGAAAGAAAGAGATTATGAGTGGAAATGATGAAATGATTAAAGTCTGCAGGAAAACAATCAGTCCAAAATGAAATAAAACAGAAGGGATTTCCCTCACGAGTGTCACTCAGACTGCTGTGAGACAAACATACCCAGTAAAGGCCTCTGTGAAAGGGATGGTTCTGGCTCTACTTTCTAATGTTTTCTCTTCGACTAACACGCATCTAACAAAAGGTTCTGAAAATGACTGACAGCTAGGTTGGCCATGTGTCTAACAGCGCCAACGAGAAACAGATTATTACAAATAATTTCCACTTAAAAGCGCTCCATCTTTAAATTCATTCCTCTTCATGTGTTCACATTCAGTCCCTCCTGCACATCCTCCTGATTAGTCTCCACACTGAGAAGAGAATTCGCTATAAAAAAATAATCATGTTTTGTCTCTTTGCTCCTCTTTCTCCTCCTCAAGTCTTCCTCTGTGTCCTCTGCCTCCTGGCGACGCTGCTGCCGGCAGCCTCCTCCTGCCCTCCTCCCTGTCTCTGCGACTCAGACAGTCTGGTGGTGGACTGCGGGGGCCGGGGTCTCTCCTCCCTGCCCCCCCTTCACCTCCTGCCTCCAGGGAGCCGCTCCCTCCTGCTAGCCAACAACAAGCTCGCCTCGCTGGGAGCCTCTGCCCTCGCCAACCTCTCGTCTCTGGAGGTCTGCAGCCCATTTTTTATTGTCTGTCAGCGGAAGTTTTTCTTTGGCCGAGCAGTTGAACGTGTTGTTTGTGTTGTCGTTGGTAGTTGTTTACCGTGGCACGCACAGTGTTTTCTGCACTGACCTTGCGCACTAAATATCCCCCAGAACAATGAGTGATACTATCTGGTGAGGCTCACGTTGAGCAAACTGCAGACAACCTCTGCTCTCACTCTGAAAAGTTAAGAAAAGCTGACATTTTCAGAGTTTCGCAGGGCTACTCATCATTAGCATATTGTGTGCAAAGCACAGCCAAGTTGGTATTTAATAATATAGGAGCTAAAAATGATCGATAGTCACTGCACCTGCAAAAAAGTCAATTTACTTCCACACTGCTGAGTGTCAATCTGCTGAAAAAAAGATTTTCATTTCAATAGCTTGTTGCATTGATGATCTATGGAGATTTCTACACTTAACCTACCATTGAACTTGATGTGAATTACTCTGAATAGGAGCGGCCAGCTTAAGGTACAAAATGTGTTAAAGTTTTAAGTTAACGTTAAAGTTTTGTAGCAGTTCATAATTTTTCTCGGAACGGGTTACTGAATCTCACTTTCCATTTATAAAAAAAAAAGCATTTAGCAATGTGGTGTAGACAATGCAAATGTGTATGTAAATGAAAATGTATTTTTTATGTGTGTGCATTTTAGGAACTGGACCTCTCTAATAACTACTTGGATAATTTACCAGCGGGATTATTCAGAGACATGTCCAACCTGACAAGACTGACTCTGCACAACAACTCACTAACTGTAATGGACAGAGATCTCTTCCAGGTAAAACACCACACGTGGCACAGTCTATAAGAAACTCACTGATGCCGTATTCAAGCTGAGAATCATACAGGGCATTGTGCTAAATTGTATACAGTCATGCACTGCTTGAGATATACCATCAGATCAGCCAGTCCTCCAAAATACTAAAGTATCTGGCCAGAGAAATAAGCTGACACCACTACTGATACACAGTTTCAGCTCCTGACTAAGGCTCTGCTGGCTCTGTTTAGGAGTAGAGCCAACCGAAGCAGATATACTTGACTGGGATTCCGGCCAGGTGGTACATTTGTAATATATCGTTTGCTCAACACTTACATCAACCTGTATTTGAAACCAAAGCAGTCTGCGGGATGAGCTTGTGTCATGACTTCACTTGGGACCCTAAATCAAACAAGATAAGCCCATCGAGCGATGCTAGCTGTGCCCCTTGGCAACAGTGAAAGAAGCCAATAATACTAATATGAGCTGAGGGAAATGTACTGTACAGTGCCGTACTGTATGAGCAAAGATGGCACAACGGAGAACTTGTTTTCATGTTCCTACAGGGTTTGGGGGGTCTTCAGAGTCTGGATCTGTCCCTGAATGGCCTGTCCTCTGTTCCTCTGGGGCTACTGGATGAGCTGCAGAGCCTCAGGTAGACATCAACACACACTCTGTACACCGACATGTTTAAATCAATGTGCCCTGACAATGTAGAGTATATCAACATTTGGCAAATGTATGCAAAATCACATACAAAATGATCAAATTGATGTTCAGCATTACTTCAAACAAACCTTCTCATGCACACAGTTTTTAATTACAACTTGCAAATTTGAACACGGTATGATGATATCATCATCAATATACAATTAAGAAATTCAACAGAGTCGTACACTACGTTGAGTGGTTGCCTGGAATTTAAATCAGTGCCACCAGGGTACATTTATCTTATTTGTTGGAGTTTAAAAAAGTTAATTAATTTTATTTTAATTATTTCATAGGTGGCTGTCTCTGGCGGGTAACCGGCTTCATGGTTTGGAGAGGGCAGCGTTTGAGCCACTTGCTAACCTACAACACCTGGAACTGGGACACAACCCCTGGGAGTGTGACTGCAACCTCCGCGATTTCAAACACTGGATGGAGTGGCTGCTGTACAGAGGTTCGATGTTTGATTTATGTCACAGGGGCTTTGAAAGGGTGCATTGAGAAGTTGAGAAGTGGGCAGAAACTAGAGAATTCTGGTTCACCACAGATAGCAAGGTGTGTGCTTCTTTTCGCCTTCGAGCAACACAATATAACTGCACCGGTGAGTGAAGGCACATTGTCACGCTCATTGTGTGTGTAATACACGTTTCTCTGCAGGCGGTTAATACATCAGATAAACACAGCTGCTCTCCGCTCTCCCATCATGTGTAAAAATCTACATTCACCTCAGCGCCTTGGGCCTCAGCTGCCCCGCTAATGAAGCATCTCTTTTCTGCTCCTTTCTCCTCCTTGCCTCATTCTGCTCTGTGCTGCTTCGCTGCGCCCTACTCTCCAGCTCGGTCCAGCAAAAGTCAAACGGAGGCCAACACGTGGCAGATATGATTAAATAATCACCAGAGCGGCGAAGAAAATTACAAGTAGACATTTGATAGTTGAACATGAAAGCATGACAGTAGCTGCTGGAAGGGTAGATGATGCACAATATGTGTTGTAGAAAGTAAGACAAAGCCCCGAACAAGTGTTGAGATGCTCGCTGACAGCAGCCGGTGTTGACTTCTATCGCCTGCGAACCACTTCAAGCGCACGCGGCTGGGATATTTGGAGATATTTGGAGAGCGAGCTCTGTTTGCAAAGGGGGATTCTTTTGTAGCACGACGGGATAAAAGCATCTGGGGCCTAAATATCACTTTCCTCATTCTGTCTTTGTCTTATCCTTCGCCTTTATATCGTTGTTTACGTTGCTTTACGTATCTGAGGTTGCAGATCAACGAGTAACCTCGAGACAAATATTACACGTGAAGACAAATTCAGCATGTGATGATAACAAAGTAGATCCACCCCACCCTCCTGCCGCCTGTGGGAATTAGTGACTCAGATATTTCTCTCTTCCACACACAGCTCTGCTGAAGCTAGGCATGTAATTTCATGAATTATAGAAGGGCTTAGTTGAGGCTATCTCTAACTTAGTGTAGAGGGCACAGCAAACTGTGTGTGTGTGTGTGTGTGTGTGTGGTGTATGACTCATCCTAGTGTTGGCACAACCACCCAACTCTATCTTTTCTTCTCTCTCAGTTAATTGGTACTGCTTTACAGGCATAAGGCATTTATAAATGACCCTCTCTTCTGTCTCGGCACCTCTTTCTCTCTCCTTCAGGGGGGAAGGTGGACGCGGTCGAGTGCACGCTACCGAAGGATCTGCGTGGGCGAGACATCCGTGGCGTTCCGGTGGAAATGTTCAACTATTGCCTCCAACTCGAAGATGAGAACGGGGGAGCAGGAGGTGAGGGTTCCCGTTCCGGACAAGGAGGCGTTCCTCCCTGCAGCAGGAACGCTCTTAACCCCAGTGGGGCAACACCAATCTCTGACAACAGCAACACTGGTGACTCCTCTTCAAACACGGGAGGGGGAGGAGGTGGAGGAAGTGGAGGAGGAGGAGGAGGAGGAGGTGGAGGCGGAGATGCCCCGTCGGATTGTGTTCGCGCCCGTTACCGACCCGTGAGCGTGCGCCGCGCCATCGGCACCGTGGTGATTGCCGGCGTGGTGTGCGGCATCGTTTGCATCATGATGGTTGCAGCCGCGGCTTACGGCTGCATCTACGCCTCGCTGATGGCCAAGTACCAGAGAGAGCTGAAGAAGAGGCAGCCACTGATGGGAGACGGGGAGGCAGACGGGGAGGACAGGGAGGAGAAACAGATCTCCTCTGTGGCCTAGAGGAGTGACGGGACGGGGGAGGGTTGACATGTCAAAGGGTGAAGGTCGGAAAGGGGTGAAAATTTAAAAGGGCTCAAAGAGGACAGAGATTGAAGAGCTTGTTTAATGCACGCAGACAGTTATGGTATCTCTTAATCAGACTCTCAAACTGACACCTTTCTCCCACTTTTTATCCTCTTTCTATTTTTAACCTCCCTCTCCGTCCCTCTCTCTCACACTCCACATACACCTTATCTGTTGCCTGATTTTCTCTTCTATTTGGAGCCATTCTCACTGCAGTATTTGTTACCAATCATCCCTCCAACTCGCCTACCAACCACCTACTGCTGCTCTTGGCTGCTGCTGAATTTACCATTATATTGGTTGACAGAAACCAATTTAGTAATCTCTGTAGAATGAAACATATCATTTAAGCTGTTACAAGATGTTTGCGGTGTACGGTCAGTCAGTATTTGTAAAACTGGATCGAATTTTCAGGGATTTGTGGTATGTATGGTGTCAATTGGACCAATATTCATAATGATGAGAAGAAGTTGTAGTATTAGGTAGTGCCCAGGTCTCATTTTGTTTGTATCTTTCTCCAATGCCAGTAGTTCCTAAACAAAACCAGGACCCCAACCCTGACCCCTTCACCCTCGTCTGGTCTACTGCTCCTCTGATGTTCCCTTCGTCATCCAAGTCCCAAAGAAACAGCCAGTATTGGAGAGCTTGGGGGAAATTAGGGGAACTTAATGGATAAACACAGAGCTATATCATTTATGTGGTCAATGCCTCTCTAGTGTTTTGTTGCAGAGAGAATACTGGGGAGATTCTATGTTGATAGGAAATCAAACACTCTCCTGAGGCTGGTGTCCCTTAATACTCTTTAACAGGAAACCATTTGGATTAACTATTGATTAAATAATCATTCATGGATGGCTGGACCTTTCAAATACATGAGGTCAGAGACAACGATTAGATATTTGAACCAGATCTGGATCGCTCGACAAATAACATAGACCAGATGTCACAGACTGGAGCTGTGTATGGGATTCTACATGAATAGTATCAGTTTAGTTCAAAGGGGAACAAACCATTTTAACTGGAATTGTAATCTGCTGTATCTTTCACTTTTGCTTGGAATAAGGCTCTCGCTTACGTGACGCTTGTTAAATGATGATCATCATTATCTGGACGGATCAAAAGCCAGCAGTCAAGCTAATTTTCTGGTATTACTTGGACTACGCTTCTAGCTATGTTGGTTCAAAACAGTGTCCACAATTGTTTTAATGCAGTTATTGAACTTTAAAGGACCACAGACTTTGCTTTAAAACAAATATTCTTTGTTCAGAGCTCATTTTCAGACTGATTTCACCCCTCAAAGGTGAATGTTTGCAACTATGGCATGGAAGCACTATCTCAGAGAACCCTGTCTCCTGTCAAGGACTACAAAACGTCATCTAAGGACTAAAAACTTCAGACCCCTGCACTTTATTTCCCTAATCAGATCCCCTCTGGCCTCCCTCTCCCTCCCCTCTCTTTCTCTGTAAAATGGACGATTTGCCCAGAGGGATTATAACGTACAAGGGATTAAACAAAAAGACGCTGCTATTTTTCCCCGTCCTCCCCATCCTTTTATCTCTCCTTCCACCTTACCATCCAGTGCTATTTATGGAAAGTATTTCACACTTTCTTAAAAGACTTCCACCTCCTTCTTTCCATTATTCTATCCCTTCTCCCCTATTGTTGTCCTTGTGTTTTTCCTCAAAGGTCAGCAATATGCAATGGCTGCTGTGTCACCATAACATGAAAATGATGTCATCGCCAAAGAGTCCGTCTGTTATAAACTTAGTAATCATCACACATTTGAGAGGAATCTGTTTGATTGGCACTCCCTCATTCACAAAAAAGGTTAGTTTGTTTGCTTTGCATGGTGTTTGCTTCAGTATCCTCATTCATGCACTGAAATATTTATGTAAACTTAAGAGTTTTGTATTCAGTGATAAACAGTCTCAAGAATCTGGCTTTCATTGCATATTGCTCCCCTACAGAAGAACTATTGTCCCCTCACAATTTATAATTGGCTGGAAATAAACCTATATTTATAGTGTGCTATCTTATACCTGGGTATGATGCAGATAAATATTATTATATTAGTGGTGTGTTGGCCCATCGATCCCCAAAATGTTTTTGACGTAACTGTTTACGGTTTTCTGTATCAATTCATGATGTATGTCTTTTGTTGTGTTAATGACTTTTATGTTCGGTTTTAGGTTTAAATATCTGTGTAATGTTTGTTCATTTGTTGTGTTTATTGATTTGTGTTCAGTAGCTGTTAAAGTTTCTGCAAGAGGCATAGAAAGAGTTTGGCCATTGAGAGTAAAAACGTCTCCATATGCCTCGTTTCTGAAATTCATTGGGGAGACATTATTTAGCAGAGTCCCTTCAGAGACAGGTAACCTTCTTGTTTTTATTTTATTTTTTTCTATATGAACTTAATCTCCAACAAATAATATTTAATTATGCAACTACTTTAAAATAACATACAGAATTAGCATTAGTCAGAACAGAATGTTGGACTACAACATTTAGTTGATTATTTCTACAACAACCAAACATGATAAGTATTATAGTTATGCTGGCATTGGGATATGACAACTAGACCCCAGAGTAGCTGCATATGAAAATATTTGTTGGAGACTGAGCTAGTCTGAAGTCCAGATGCACATAAACCTGGAGAATTATTTGATCCTGAATTGCCAATGAAGTCTGAACGCACTTTTGCAACAATGGTCACCTCCCTAATGTAAAGAGATAGAAAAGACGCTCAGGTAAAATTAATTTAGCTGGAGATTTTAATTAATAATCGGCATCTGCTGGAAAATGTAGTCAAGGGATTTAAAAGTGTAAATATAGCCATGAATCACAGGGAGTCTGGGGCAGTGACTGAAGAAAAAGGAAATGGCTAAACTCTGTCTATGAATGTAGAACCATTGTCCTCTCACCCCTGGTCTGCAGGTCTTGTGTTGTTGGTAGCTAAGTATCTTAGCTAGCAGAAACCTGTTCCTATAGACTGTGTGTGTAAAGAAAAATAAATTATAGTTTGTTACGTAAAACTGCAGGAGCCATGATAACTGAGGGCCTCAAAGACTACAGTGCATTGCCCGGAAATCTATGGTGTGTTGTGCTACTAATGATGATTGTGATTATGACAATGACGATATGATGGTGATGATGAAGCATTTCCCGGTCAATATGCATTGATTTGAATAAAAACATATCACACTAATGTCAAATGTATATCCAGACCCCTGACACGCATCAAAAGACTACAACAACTAGCTATTCTTTCAATATTATCATTAGCACAAAATGAAGCAGATATTAAGCAAGAATGTGTAGATAAAAAAAATAACTTCACAGACCAGGTCTTGGATATTTTACACAAACCATATCAATTATAGAAGCCTAACATTATTTGTTAGATTTACATGTAAATATTATTTGTCAAATAATGTCAATAATTGGGGTCTTTCTCCTCCAAAGTGGAGGGAAGGAAATTATTTACAGTGCACAAATTATATTTTTGGGTGAAAGAGAAAGCCTGAAAATATGATGTTAGGTGCTGAGGTGGATTAAATACACAGCGCCAAATGAAAGCATAAATCAGTCATGATAGCAGCTCCTCTGTATACTGTACCGTATCTCATTTTCTCCGTCTTTTGCCCTCTAACTCCTCTCACCTTTCTCCATTTCTCATCTTCTTTCTCCTTCCCTTCCCGTCTCACTTATCTTGTCTCAATTTATCTTTCTGTCGCCTCTTCTCCCATCATTTTTATAGTCTTTTCACCTTCTTTTCTCTCATCTCTGCCCTCTTTATCCTTTTCTCTGTCTGGTCTATTGTGTCTTCTCCCCCCCCCCCCCCGCCCCCCCCATCCCTTTCTCCCTAATTTGTATCCTTATTCGCCGCTTCTTCTCCTCCTCCTCCATGTCAAATATCTCTCTCTATCCTTTATTCTTTCCCTGCTCACTCTCTTTTTTATTTCACCTACTTATCTCTCTTTCTCCCTCTCTTTCTTACAGTCTGCTTCTCTGTCAATAGGAGCGTATTAGGTTTATTTACATACAGCCTGTCACTTCTGCCACAGAGATATACTAATCCATTGCTGAGCCTTCGAGGAGTATAAACACAGTGTTTTTGTAGTCACTGTTGACTGATTTTGGATCAGCCTCTGAAATACCAAATCCTTGGCCTTCATCACCTGCCACCAAATCCGTTTGAAAGCAGACACAAAGTGCACTGACCGGATTCTGTTCAGATGAACACTGACACCCAGTGGTTACAAATGGAATCACAACCTTTTTAGAATGTGAAACAACTGCTTTTACAGTGGTCCATATTTGCATGTAAGAGAGTTGTATATAAGTGGGTTTTTTTTTTTTTTTTTATGTTTGTGTACAGTATTTACAGAGCATTTTCTGATTTTACAGTGTAAACATGAAAACTCGTTCAAAAAGCTAGATACGTTTTTAGACAAGTAAAGAAGTTCTGCCAAAGGTGGGAACCGAACAGCATGTGTGTTTTAATCCCCGTGACGAGCAGCGTGACCCTCGATGAGAAAGCCACCCTTGCCCACTCGGACGCAGCGAGACACAAGATGTAAAGAGGGAGTGAGCGGACAAAGGAATAAGCGAAAAAAGAAAGACAAGACAGGGAAAAGAGAGTAACAAGGCGAAAAGAGACACGGAGAAAAAAGCGCAGGGAAGGGTAAGGAGACAGGTCTGACAGCTCAGCAAGAGAGAAGCTAAGAAAAGAGAGATGTATGTGAGGGTTTAACAGGGTAAGGAAGAGTGTCAAAGGGTGAGACACTGTGACTAGTGTGTACTTGAGTGTGTATCTCTGTGTGAGGGTGTGTTAAAGAAAGTCAGAGCGAGCAAGTCCATAAAACATTGATACGGTCTTTCCCTCTGTGTTCTTGTTGAAGTGAAGCAGCTGGTAGAACATCCAGTGACTAAAAACAAACTATGACCTCCAATCGGTGATCATCATAAGACAATCTACCATCAACATACACAAAAATCACTTTACCTTAACGTCAATCAATACAACTAATCAGAGATCTTGTTGACACGTGCATTTTTCTTAATGCTCTGCACTTACTTTCATGTAAATGCTGTATTGTATGTAGATGTATTAGTTATTTCAGACCTTTGCTCTGGATTCGACATACTGTGACGTTAAACAAGCAGAGGGAGACGGAATAAAGCAACACGGTAAAGAGAAAAAAAAAAGAGAAAAACATTAAGAATGAGAGGCAGTGAGATTAAGAGAGAGACAGAAAAAACATCTATTTTGACTACCCTGCTCTCTCTGTTTTCCAGTTCCAAGTGTAACACGATTTTCACACCTGAGACAATTTCCATGAAAGCTGTGAAATACAGATAAGCGCTTGTGTTTGTGTGTGAGTGTGTTTAAATTTGTATGTGTTTTTTCTGTTTGTCTGTCAGCATAATGAGTTACCGAATGCCTACAGGTATATACTTAGAGATGAGCACACACGCACACGCACACACACACACGCACACACACACACACACACACACACACACACACACACACACACACACACACACACGCGTGCTCTGAGGATGCAGCTCCAGAGAGTGTTACTCGAATAATTATGACTGAGGAGTGTGTCAGAGAGAGATGGACCAGGACAGAATACACAGCTACACAAACACCAGCAAGCAGTGAAAAAAGGCCAGAGACTGTGAGCTATAGGACAAAATGTTTCTGTGTAAAATAAACACTCAAGCACAGACACTCTCAAATACAGCTCCGTAAACCTTTTTCCTTACGGAGCCATCTGAAACATCTTTAAGAAAAGACATCACACCGTAAATTAGGGATTAGGAGCTGCTGAAGGAAACAGACAGTTCAAAAGTGCAGTACTCTCCAAGCCTCCCAGGTACGTGATAACAATTAGAGCTGCACTGACACATCAGCAGGCCGATATTATTATCACAGACATATTGTTTGTGTACATGTGGAAACATGTTAAAAGAAACTGCTGAGCATTAAACTAAAGCAGAAAATGTTTTGAGGTTCATTCTTGAAACTGTTCTTAACTGTTCTGGACCTTTTGATCATATCACACGATCTTTATCAGCAAATGGAGTTTACCCACTTGTCATGGACGTGTTCAAATTTACATTTATCATTTTTACATATCAGTGCACTTTCGGGACTCCTTGTCCACAGTGGATTAATTCCATGACAAAAGTGTATGATGATGATGTATAAGCTGAAGATCATACGATGCAATCAAAAGTTCTGGAATATCTACGAAATGGACATTGTGGTAAGATTGTTCTCTCAAATGAATGTTTTATTGTCAGCATTTTTGTGGACCAATTTAAAAAAAATTTTGCTTTACGTGTCTTTTTCGCCATTATTTGGAATAATTTAGTTGTCACATTATCATATATTTATTGTTATTTATATTTTTTAAACAAATGTTATTGTTAAACTGTAAATTAATGTTATTTACACATATAAATCAATCATTGAATATCGGACAGTATCTCGCCTTCAGCATTTTATCATTCTGAAGAACTGATGTCATTATTGGCCTCAAAAATCCAGTAATGGTCAAGCTGGGATCTAATCACAATATCTGTTTAAAATGTTTATCTTGTTGAGGATCTTCACAAATTTCACACAGCTCACAAAATTATATTGTCTTCAAAAGACCGTGTTATCTTATTCAGAGCAACTTCCAGTGGAGTACAATAACAGGATGATTAAATACCAAACTGTGAATGAAACAAGCCGAGATCTGTTATCCATGACAACAAAACAAAACCATGAGCAATGACCGTTCATCACTGAATTCAACAGAGCATCCAATAAGCACGGCACTGACAAATCAGCCCATCTATACTAACATGCTGATTGGAAGGTTACGCTACAAGCAATCCCCATCCAGTCAGCAAGTTCACTGTCACCAACTCGGCAGCCAGTTTTACCACGTGAAACGGCAAGAAAAGAGAGACAGGGTGAAGAGAGAAAGAGCTCCGAATGAAGAGACAGGAGACGACTCAAACATGAAGGGAGAGGAGAAAAAGAAAGTTCAGAAAGAGAGAAAACTGCAGGCGCATGTGTGGCAAAGGGGAGACTTCAAATGTGTGTAAAAGACAGAAAAAAGAGAATGTGTATCGAAAACAAAAATTGTCATCCTACCTCCCGCGATGGCAGTTTTCTTTCCCACCGTTACAGTGACAGCAGTGGTAGCGATGACTATCCTTCCTGCTGGCGGAGCAACACACGCCAATTAGCAAGAATTTACAGCACTTCATCAATACATGCATGTGGAAACAAGGGCGCGTGCATGTACATCCCAAACGCATACAAATGAATTCCGAACATGTACACGTGCGCGAGTATATGCATGCACGGGAGCTGAAAAGGAATATGTTCCCAAAAATATTTATTTTCTCCAAGATGAATATATCATTTGTAAGTCTGTGAACATTTACTGTGATGGTGACAGCTGAATTGTTAGTACAAATATGCGAAAAATGTGTTGAGAAATATGTGGGTGACAGATTGAGTTGGACTCAGTAGGTAATATTTAATAATGTCATGCATTCATCTTCTGTGTGTCTATTCACAGCCGTCATGCCAGCTGATGCCGACTGTCAGCAAGCCAGAATCCAGCCAGATTAACATTTTAAGTATGACAGCTGATACACTCATAACAAAGGTAATCTATGTGCGTGCGCGCATGTGTGTGTGTTTGTGTATGTGTATATTTCTGTTATTCATATTTATATTACATAAAAAATGCCTTAATGACAATCACAAATTCAGAACATTCTGCAATTTTTATTTATTTTTTTTACCATTGAATATTGAAGCATAATGTAGTAACAGAATGACAAAAAAAATAATTCTCAAAAAGTATTCATCAAAGACAGAGAGCTAAAACAGAGACGGGTGTAGAAACAGAAAACAGAGACCACAGCATGTGTCGTGCTTTTCAGTTAGGGGTGAGGACAAACAGAACGAGGATGAATAAAACGAGGAGGCATGCCAAGTATAAGTAAAAGTTTTCCTCTACCCTCCTCCTCTTCAAGCTCCACCTCCTCTGCACTCAAGGTGGCGCTATAGTCAACCTCATAGTCCCTGAATATATCTGAACACAACAAACAATATCTAACATCAACCTAAAACATATATAAGACAATTTGTGTTCATTTGTACTTTAATGCCAAGGTTTAAAATGATGGCGGTATTATTGAATGTTTCATTATATTAATGTCACATGAAACATTTATTGGAATCTTAAAATAAGACTTCAAAATTGAGCTTTAAACTTTCTAAAGTGTGAACATCTTATACTATCCAGTGTCTTTTAAATGCAACGTCAATATTTAAAGTCCTCTGTAGATTCAGTAACAGAATAGTAGCTGTATCTGAGGTTTTCATGCTGGGTGAAATAATAATCAGCCTAAAAATAACTCAACAAACAACAATTTGAACCTTTGAGTGAGTCAGTAAGTGTATTCTGTCATGAGGAAGGGCAGTATTATCAGCCTCATACTTGCTGAATATTTCAACAAAATCACATTTAAGTCTGCACTATTCAGTAAAGATTACATTTCAATTCCTGTCCTTTGTTGCTGCCTGAAGCAGTTTTTTTAAAGCACTTTAAAAATGCATTTCCTTTAAGCAGAGCTCAATAAAAAAATTAAATGCAGAGGCAGATAAGGGTCAAGCTCAAAATACCCTCTTTTTATTACATATACAGATGAAGTTAAGTGTTAGTGTGATGTGACGATAAATATGGTGAGTGTAGCTGAGGACTTTGTCACTCTGAAGCTACTGATTATTCTTCAGAAACAGCAAATTCCCAGAATATGAACGACAGAATAAACCGAAATATAATATCCATCAAGACAAAACACTGCATGGTCGATGGGCTACTTTTTTTTCAAACTTTCCAAACCCGTGTTGGATACAAACTTCATGAATATACAACAAAGTAAACACAGAGGAGCAATTGCAGCCTGCCGGCCAGATAACTGAGCCTGTCACTGAGAGATATTTGGCTCAACCTGCTGAACCTGGCTGAGAAAATTGGAGATTAAAAAAAGCACAGAAAGTGTGTTGTCTGTCCATGTGTGTCTGTGTGTGTGTGTACGTGTTTGCTCAGTAAAAGTAGCTTCAGTACCTCTAGTCTCCTGTGTGGGCGCGTAGTATAGAAACTGTCCAGCTGGGTACTCGGACGCTCTGCGGTACCACACTGGGAAATGGTCCAATGTGAACATATTCTCCTTGTCTGTGGAGGTCAGGAAAGACCTGGGGAGAGATAAAAATAAGCTTGAAGAAAAACATAGTCTCTGCTGCTTAATTATGAAGACAGATGAAAAGATGGAAGATTGAAAAGAAGGATAGGATAAAGAGAACAACAGAAAGACGTGAGCATAGTTGAGGAAGGGAAAAAAAAAGAGTAGAGCATAATTTTGCAGCTGCACTTTTATTGACCAGCAGAGGGTGAACTCTCATCTTAATGTAATTAAAACTTCCAATCCAGATCTTTAACTACTATGACTATCATATAAACGGTTTTAACTTATTTAACCTCAGTGTTTGGTCATGGACACAATAGTAAGAATAATTTGAATAATTTGATGTGATGATATCAAATGCACAAAATGGCCGTTTTTCTGACTCACTTGGCAACTCTTTTCTCAATACCAGCGTATCTCTGGAACCTCATCAGGCCAGAACGGGTCCCCAAGAATGCAGTTTCTACCCCCTCCTCCATACTGAAAGAGAGAAAGAGAGTGAGACATAAAAAAAGAGGAAGGTGGAGCAGATAGAGGGGTGAATACCAGGAACATATTATTATAATAAAGTGAGTAATCATGTAAAAAGTCCGTGTCTTAATTCAAAATGTACATTATGTGGGTGTGCATGTGTGTTAATATTCACCCAGATGTGTTGAGCATGAGAGCGGTCCAGTAAGCTTCCATAGGAGCTGTGACCACAGCATCAAATAAGGTTTGTTGCAACAACTGCACATCACCTGTCGAGAGAAATAAAACAAAAGAGATGTTATTAATGATACAAAGGACTGAGGCCAAAGCTGAGGAAGACAGAAGACAGAAAATAAATATTTAGCACTGGATGAGGCCAACAGTTTTGAAGATTACTATCACAGTGTATCCCAATGTTATTGTACCTGAATCTGCAGTTTGTGTATAGACAAATAATTTGATTTTAACCTTTTAAAGGCACTATTTGGACTGTTGCAACTTTCATGAATACTCGCCTCAAAAATCATTTGGTTAATAGTTTGGACAATATTCCTGATTGAGTGACTGAGGATTAATTTCTCAAAAGATCAAAAACTAATATGGATGTAGTGTACAAGGAAACGTCATGCTGTGTGAGCACTCATGCAGGGTGTGATTGAATTAATTGTAGAGTCGAAGTGTTTTATTTTTTACTAAATAAAAAAATGATGTGCTGAAATTAAAGTATTCACTTACACTCCAGATCTGGTTCTTTGCCAGTGAGGTATCGCACCACAGCCTGTAACTGGCTCAGCTTACGATGGGCCGGGTCAATGTCTGTCTCACAGTACGTCCTACAAGCACACACATGACAAAGACGTGCTGTAGTCATACCGTCATGGAGAGTTACAACCACTTAAACTGGTTGTAATCCCGTAATATATATGCCCTGCTCGTTATGCAGCACTCACCATTCACTGGCTATGGTCAGGTCTGGAGCCAGTAAGTCATGGAGACCTGAAGTAAAAGAAAAAAAGAAAAGACAGAGAGAGTAAGAAAATCAGCACAAGTACAGAGAAACTCACATAGAAGAGAAAGACTTACCCTCCTCAACAGAGACGTTTCCAATGAAGATATACTGTCCATATCCTCTAGTCAGCACTATACCCAGACTGTCAAATACAGAGAAGTTATTTGTTACTGGCAGAATGAATCATGTTCATAATACCTGTTATTTCCTACAAAACGCATTTGTTGCCACAGAACATCAGTATTATTGTTATATTCATTATTTCATACAGGTAGACAGGTGTTGCTTTGCAAAACCTGACACTTTAAGTAATCCTGTTAAAGCGATCAGACAAACCTGAATGGTGTCTCGTTGATGACTGTGTAGAAGTAATCATTCTTCAGGAACATCACTCTCCTCTGTGAGAGACAAAGAGTGGGACAGAGTGTATCAAAATAATAGTGAACACAGCGAGGAAGAAAGACAGCATGTACTTAAAAGACAAGAAATACAAGAGTAAAACTTGTCACCTTAAAGGGGACAAAACTTGAATAATACAAGAAAAAATAAAAATAATCCGAACAAGATGAAAGAGAGGCTCCTCTTGCCACACACAGGCACACTCACAAAAACAAATATACTCACTCCTTTATCTACAGACACTCTCGCGTCTAACGCCAACGTCCCGGTTTCTCCTTTAACCATGGCGGTCCTCAGCTGAAGCATAAACATTACATACTTAGTTTAACTTGTTTCAACTTTTTTGATCGACAACTCACACTGATATACAAAACAGCTAAAACAGAGAATCGAAAAAGACAGAAATGTGTGTGTGAATGTGTGTTGCTCACTTTCTCCTCGGTGTCTTCCCATTCCACCTCCGCCAGATCAACACTGTTATAGTTGGGTTTTGGCTTTAGCACCTTCCCCTCTTTATACTGTCACAAACACACACAAAAATAATAAATAAATACAAGTCTTTAGGAACCTATCCCATATTATCACGCTCGGTTAATTGCAATGCAGGGTTATAAAGTTTCCGCAGTTACTCAGCTGCAATAATTCACTTCACAATAGGATATTTGTCTGTACCAGAGGTCGCAGGTCAGGGTGAGATAAGATGTAGCCGTTGTTGGTGATGAGGTAAGCGTAACCATGGACACCCAGCTGAAGAGACAGAAAGATCAACAACACTGATCATTAACTTGTAATAATTAACACTATATTATGACTCAAATGTCACTGACTGTCTCACAGAAGAATCAATCCAGACTATGTATTTCATCCTTGTTTGTGACAGATATATTGTGGATAGTTTACCTTGTATCTTGGAGCTAATCTCATCAATTCTTTCAAGGCCACATCAGTTCCTACCACTCCGAGCAGGATCCCATGTGACAACTACAGGAGACACACAGCAGGTTCATAAATTCATAATTTCAGGTGACATCTGTTGAGGCTAATAGCGTAT
Organism: Ophiodon elongatus; assembly: GCA_016806645.1. NCBI lineage: Eukaryota > Metazoa > Chordata > Actinopteri > Perciformes > Hexagrammidae > Ophiodon > Ophiodon elongatus. Next base: position 1,593,587 of record JACSYO010001738.1, read on the forward strand.
TAATAGTGGTTAAAAATGAATACTTACAGTCTCTTTTTTCTTGCTGAACACAGGCATGGCTACAGAGGTCATGAGGAGCAGGCTTTGGGCCTGACTGTTGAACAGCTGTGGTACACAAATACACAATTAATTACAAGCTTAATTCATTTGCAAAACTATGAGAAAACAACTGTAAATCTAAATTAAGTTTGTGGAGTTCATTCTTGTTGACCAAAGGTGAAAAATGAAATGAACAGAAACATTAGCAGGTTAAATCTGTCTGAACCAAAGGACACAACTAAACGTACAGAGGGAGAGCACTGAGAAACTAATCAAATGTTCACTCAATATGCTCCAGTAAAATAGTAAAATAGTGAATGTCACAGCATCATTTTTTTCCTATAGGGTTCAGGTAAAAAACTATTTTAAAAAGCATTGCCTAAGCTAGGTTAGCTAACTAGAGGATAAGCTAAGCTAACATTCTCATTTGAAGCAACAGAGGACAGTTAACGCAAGCTATATTAAAAATAAACTAATTACTTGACACAGGTACAAACTGTTGTTGACTGTAAAAGCTAAGCCAGACATTACAGATACTACATACTGTATTTTATACATTTTATTTAGAATAGATTCACTTAAAAAAGAAAGTTTAGCAAAGTTACATTAAAGCGATTACCTCTTTTGTGGTTGGTAACTGAAGGTGAAGATGGAGGAAAGACAACAACAAGCATGAAATGGCAATGACCAGGTATGACACATATGGCACAGATGAAAACAGATACTGAAATAATAGGGGAAATATAAACCAAAAAAGACAGGCAGATGTGGAGTAGCTAAAGATGCACAAAAAAATATATATTTTGAAAATGTATAATAATTTCTGCTTGCGCAAACTGGCTTGGGTGGATTTTTTGCTGGCTGTGTTGCTAAATATTTGTCGCAGCATTGCTAGTAAAATTACAATGTAGCTAAAAGTGCACCACGGTGATCACGTATGAATGTTGACACATAAGTTTGTAAATTTAAAAGATCATTTTGCATGTCAAGAAAGATTGCAGATGTAGTTCCCTGAGCGGTTACACACAAAACTAAATGGTACTTCAACAAACCGATGGCAAACTGCGACTTCCTTGACTTGCAAAGTATCTTTAACATTGACAAACATATGTGTAATTAATGGCACATTTCAAAGGGATAAAAAAATATTTGTGTCTTGCCGTTAACTATTGCACATATTAACTAAGCTCCCATGGTAGTCCACCGGAATAGGAAGGGACTGTGCCTCTCTATTCATCCCAGGTACCAATTCAATCTCCTAGCAACAACCTAGCAACTACACAGAACACCATGGAAACAATGTCACCACCACCAAGTTCTGTACTAGCAATTGCTGAGGAAATTGCTTTGTAACAACCTCCAACCTACCAACGACCTAGCATTTGTCTTTCACCATTAATTACCATACATATTTTTTTGAAATAAGATCCCATGAGAGACATCCGAAGGGGAGGGACTTCGCCTCTCTCTCGAAACTGTATATTGGATCACTACCAACAGTAATAGCACAGATGCCCTAAATGAGTCTGACCTTGTGATTACATATGCCAGATAATAATGAAGCAAGATAATAGTGTGTATTGCCCAGCAAGCACATGGGAGAAGCAGACTGACCACACTGTCCATGTAGGCCTCAGTCCAGATGATGTCGTGATCGTGGTTGATGACCATTGGTCGGCTGAGGACATGGAGGTACTCCATAACGTTTTCCTGGACGTCAGCCAGTGTGGAGACGTGTGTGTAGTAACCTGCAGGACACACAAATACATGTACACACATACAATATATCACATTAATCCAATGGAAAAACTAGGATCTATACATTTTAGCAAAGAAAATATTCACCATATTATTATTTTTTTAATCTGTTTTTATGTTCTGGCCTTTGGGTATTACATTTAGAGCAACAAACTAATTTATCCGACTTCAGAAAACATTATATTCTAAAAAAAAACACTAAGCTGTTTTAAATGAAAAAAAAAATGCTTGAATCTCCCATCAATACAAATGTGCTTTTGACATTTTTTTAAAGCTTGGCTTAGTCTAAGGTTTATGGCATTTCTACAACTGGGAGACAATGACGTCAATGGGATACCTGCAGTGAAGCTGCTCAGTGACAACAGGCTACTGAAGCACTGCCAGGTATGAATGTGTGCAACCTTTTTCCCCTTTTGTAATGTCTCCACAAGAGTGTCGCTGTGGATATTATTTAGTAGACCTGCTCACTCAACTAAAACTGTATGTAGGCTTTTGCAGCAGTGTAACAGTACGAATGTCTATTTATGACAGACATTTTGTTGTTGGCGGAGGTAACTGCCTGTGTACGCAACAGAAGGGAGTGCACCTGTTACCTATTACACACAGTCACACGCGCACATATGATATTTTTTGGCCAGGGTTGTCTTTACAGTGTATCTGTGCTGATAATCAGGTATTTAGTCAGAGATTATTGATGTGCACAAAGCAGGATAAAGTGATTATTTTCAGGTCTGAGCTGCTGCATGACCCCATGTAATTCACAAGAGGGCAGCACCTGATACCCAGTCCCACACAGCACCACCTGGGAACAACACAGAAAGCCAACAGACCTCCTATAACATGAAGAGGGGCACTGTTTTATTTAATACTAAGCAATTCATTGCAGTGGTTTTCAAATATATTACTCTATTCCTTTTTGCAGAAATTGCCGATTCTTGACTGATTGGGTAAAATTACCCTTGTTGTTGCAGGCAATCCATTTTACATTGTCAGCAAACGTCATCTCCCGTCCAATCAGATAGGTGAAAACTCGAACCTGGGGAGACAATAAAGTATATAGTGAGATGGGATAAACGTCACTTATTTGTTACTCCAAACTGCTTTTAATAAATACTGTCAGTGATTTGTCTTTGTGTGCTTACAGTGTATTACACTGGTGCTTGTCGTTGATTATTCTTATGTGCGTGTTTGTGTGTCATACCCGTCGTTCTGGCCAGTTGAACTCTTCAAAAACACTCTGGAAGTCCTCCATGGCTCCGTCTGTTATCAGCATGATGGCCTGGTTACACAGGCTGCCCTGGCCCAGCGCTGCTGCCTAAACACACACACAATGTACGTGATCTTGGAAGGTTGTACACCAGGCCTGTGAATTGTTCAGTGCAGATGTAGAATCTCCAAAGAGTTAACTGGAATTTGTGTTGCTAGCAAAGCTGTGTACTGTTAAAATCTAGCAGTTGCTGTGATTGTTGCAAAGAGGCACAAACCTCATTGAGGATCTTGAAAGACTCCTTCATTGCATCTTTTACTTTGCCCTCGCCTTTGACATGCAGCCCATCAACCAGGAGCTTGAAATGCTGCGAGATAGACACACAACATATAAACACAGACATTGTCACTTAGTCATGGATATTATCATTTTAGTAAATGCAGGTCACCGTAGAAAAAAAAAGGGAGAGAGCGATTATGAGGGAGTGAGTAAAAGAGTACAGAGGAAGGATTATCCCCGGCTCACTGGCACACTGACCAATTATGGCAAAATCACTAAAACACAAAGAAGTAATACGGATTAATCAACACTTGCATACATAACACACACACACTATAATAAATGGCCATATTGTTGTGGGTGGCACCACTGTGCAAACTGGGGATAGACGTAGCCTTCGTGTAAATTGTTGCTGTGATTATTGTTGTATACTGCGAATGATACCCAAATGTAACAAATATGTTTCCTTCAAAAATTGAAATTTGCATTTATTTTAACCCATAAAGGGTATTCTGTAATAAACATGAAATGACCAAGACATGAGACCATTTACCTAACTATGTATAACTCAATCATGTCAAAGAATTCAAGGAAAATCTGAGAACCTTCAGCATCAATTTGAGGCCTTTTTGGGCCCCTGGTATCCCTTTTCTTTCTCCAATCACTGATTTAACAGCCTGAGATTTGACAAAACTGAAAACAAAAATTACTTTAAAAACTCATTCTGAATTAATATGGGAGCAAACACGGTAAAGAGTAGTTTGGGAATGTAGGAACTCTTATATAACACCCACAAAAGTGAGTCGTCCTGTAAATGTGTCTACCAACATGAATTTATGCATAAGTGTGTCAGCCAACATCTGTAAGCCCATTCTGTTACAGCCTGCCTCTAGGCATTAAACCAATCAAATATCCTGTTGACAGGTCATGTGACCTACTTAAAATCGTCAGCGGCCTTGCGACCTCACCTGATCTGCGATGATGTGGAGGGGAGTGAAAGTAGGGCATACATCCAACACATAACGCACATTCACACAGAGAGAGAGAGAGATGGGGCAGACTGAGAAGGTGTTGGTCTATGAAAAACAGGAGAACAGATGAGGGGCGAAAAGAAAATAAAGCAGCAGTGAAACAATGTGATATTAATATTGTTATATGCCTACTTTTGTTGATTTAAAAAAGAGAGGGTGAGATGTTGAGGATTAAATGTGCAAAAGAACAAAAATGTCATGGCTTTGTGAAGGAGATGGAGAATGAAGACAAAGAAGGAAGCAGAAAGGAGAGGAAGAAATATCTGTATTCTTAAAACCCACATGAACATGGACTGTCTCTTAAGGGTTTCGTCACTAAATCCTCTGACAAACAAGTAACACACACTCACTGTGATGTTTCAACTGCGACGTGACGACAGCATAATGTATTTAGAGGATCAGTGAGATAACAGCCTACGATTAATAGGTTAGGAGAGTTTAAGTGACTCAATTAGCTGTCTAGCTTGTGTCGCCACTACGTGTGTGCGTGTGTGTGCGTGTGCGTGTGCGTGTGACCTTACCTCTCTGTTATCCAGATCAGCTTGTACTAGTGTTCCTTTGAAGCAGGGCTCCACGTAGCGAACATAATCACTGTACTGCAGAGAGAAACCAAATATGTTACCCGATATAAACAACGATTCGCATGATCATCAGTCAACATGATTTACTTTTGGAACAGGTGATGATTAGTTGTCCTGTTTGTTTGTTTTTCAGAAATTTAGAAATGTTGTTTATCATCCTGGAAGCTGTGTGTGCATATGAGCATGTTATTTTTTTTTTTATATTTTATCTACTGATAAGATATGAATATTACCACCAGTATGACTCAAGTCAAGTCATTTTACTGCATGGTCAGTTCATTGAAAGAGTGTAGCTTTAAATTCTGTATAAAAACAGCTTAAGGGCGGCGGATTTGCAGGAGGCATATGATTACACACACAGTAATACCAGGATAAACCATGCTTATTACACCGATTTGTAGTTGTAGAGCTGCACGCAGCCAAAATCCTGAAAAACCTAAAAACAAAATTAATTTTGAAGCTTTGATGTTACTGAAAATAAACGCCTGTTGCAGATTGAATGTTTGATGTGTGTATTTGTGCCGGTTGGCATGAGTCTGTCTATTTCTGTGTATTGTCCCTGGTCTCTGTACTGCACCTGTGCGTTGGCTTGTCTGGGTGTAAATCTCAACGTCATGCTCATTGGACACTGTCAGCCTCTGGTGAGGCTGTGTAATTGTGTGTGTGTGTGCGTGTGCGTGTGTGTGTGCGTGTGCGTGTGTGTGTGTGTGTACTTACAGCTACGATGTTAACAAAGTCATTTTCCCCCAGTGTGTCCAGGATTGTATTGATGGTGTGTTTGGCTATGGTCAATCTGAGTCCCTTCATGCTGCCACTGACGTCCACCACAATTACCACATCTTTAGGAGAAGTGGCTGCCTGGATATACCTATAAAGAGACAGCGAGGCAGTAAAGATGTTATCTTGATTGTAACACAAACCAAATAACACTCAGGGACGAACAGAGACTGTTATTTACCAGTAATCTACAGACAGACAGAACAGGCAGAGTTTAAGCCTTATCCTTTTATGTTCCATCTGAGTTCCTGGAACTTGATGTTCTGTTACCAAACAGTAATCTCTTCTCGTTCAAACCCTTATTCTACTCAATATTTGACAGGGAAGACGATTTGACATATACCAGTAGGAAAAGTACAGGTGTAAATAACAAAATGAATAATGGGTGTTAGAGTCCTGGTGTTATGCCTCTGCTGGCTCACTTTCACAAAGTCACTTGATTCTAACGGAGCCATCGTTAATGTAATTAGTAACACCTGTGCTTTTCCTAGTATTATAAAACTGTCTGCTGCGAATAGGGCCTGTTGTTGAGCTGGTCATTCGCAGAGTTAATTAGACTACACGGGTGCTGATGTATAAGCAAGTCTTGTCCCATCGTCCTATTTACGGATGTCTTTCGGGAAATAGGAGTAAGAGAGCTACTTTCAATGAATATGAGAAGAGCTTTGTGCCTCTGTCTCTCTATTCAGCATGCAATCTTTTATGATTCAAGGGAACAAACCTGAACAATACAGTAAGTTGAATCTACTGGCAATCACAAGGGCACTGATGAACTAAGGTGACACAAGCTGACTGATGAATTGCTTTGACGTCGAAAAAACATCACCTCACAACTTTTAACATTGAAACGTCATTTTTATAACATAAAAACGTCATTTTTATGTTAAAATGGGTAAAGACTGATTCAGGAGGCTGAACAACTGCTGTGGTCAGAAAGACTTCTCTCACTAACTGCCTCTGCAACTGATTCAACGTGCTCAATCGGCCAAATAGTCGCTGATATGGGCAGACCGGTGACAGCTTAACACCCTGAAAAAACTGCAAGTGATGTAGTGCCCTTCTTGTGCTCTTCTTCCTGCTCTCCCTATGTTCCTGAGCTGGTTATTAGTGGGAGGCCCTGCTCCCCATATTTAAAGGAGGCTGGAGGAGAAGGATCTCTCTTTTCCAGACAAAGCAGCCTTCTGCCCGTCGTGTAGTTTTATTTTTCTCTTTTTGTGTTCATTTCTTTTGAGGATGGAGGTCTGATTGACTTTCTTTGTAGTTTAGTTCATTCACTGTTTTTATAGTTTAGGGGCGGAGCTCTGGGTCTTATGGCCCAGTGTTGCTGCTCCACACAGTCTTCATCCTGTACTTACAAACAAAACAGAGCTACACACGTTCAAAAGGCATCAATAAGGAAGTAGGACTGATGCTAACAGGAAGCTATCCTTACCAGTTTCTGTTCCTGCAATCAAAGGTGACCACACCATTTTCATCTGGAATCCACTGGATCCCTGGTGACAGAGAGAAAAAATGGAGATTTAGCAAAGGCAGACGCTCACAACTGCTGCTTGGCTGCCTGGTTGGGTTGACGGATGGACAAATGAATGCATAGATGGATAGTGACAGATTGTCAAATAATGAGGGATGAGGTAGCGGATGAGTAAAACAAGCTGTGTCACAAATCCTCTGCTAATTACTCACATACACACACAGGAGAGAATAAACCAGCCATATTGTGGCTGGGACTGAGTCATCACGTTTGACAGACAGCTTCCTGCATCGTCAGTTGCTGTGTAAGTATAGTGTTTGGCTTGTGTTAGCTGAACATTCATCTGCAGTTCATGTTGTCTTAAGACTGTAACGAGAGAAGAGAAAGGTGCAACCGAAGACGTTTTGGGAAGCATGGAGGACGTCCTAAATGTAGGATGTGTATGTACCTGGGTACAACCTGAAGAAGCCTGCAGCACTGCCAAAGTACTGCCAGGTCAAAGTTGGATCTTTCTGGAAGTTATCAATGAACACGTCATTCAGAGCCTCAGACATATAGGCTCCATTCAGAATATCTGGATCTACAGAGAGAGAGAGAGAGAGAGAGAGAGAACGATATTGATATTCGACTGGCAATCAAAAGCATATCACAATAAGTGCAGGCTGCATGTGTGTGTTTGTGTGTTCATACTTCTGTACCTCTGTTGTAAACATTAGTAGGGACTTGTATGTTACTCAGTTGTGTGTTGACTGGAAGTTTATTGAAGTGTTCATTTTTCTCCAGAGCGAATTCTCCTCCCAGCGACAATGGATTTCCATCTTCATCCACTTTGTTGACCAGCATGGAGTTAAAGTATTCAAACTAGACAGAAGAGTAGAGGATGAGGCGCTTATAGATTATTTTATGATGACATGTGCAAAGATTCTACAGAAGTATATTTTACTTTGTGGTCGGTCTGTAAAAGTCTCAGTTAACTTTGCATAATTGCTATGAATAGAAGTCTTGTATGCTTAAGTTCAACAGAAACAAATATGTTCCACAAGCAGAAAATCTTTAGTATAGTTATTCCTATGATCCTAATAGTACAATACTGTAAACACCAAGTAGGGGTACCAATAAAGAATAGTATATATTGGGTATATATCACTGGTTCAAGACTTGTTTGTGTTTGACTACGCATATATTGTATTGGCCCAAAAGTATATTAAAGTATAGGCTCAAACTTATTGTCACATACCATTAGTGTTTCATTGTACTCGTGGTAAAGGTCAGCATCCTCTGCTGCTTCAGCCAATCTCTGTGATAAAATACACCAGGTTAAGGATACACCCGGAGCAAACAAGTAAGAGTAAGCACGCACATCCAAACCAGAGAGGGCAGGTGCTGAGCCGTAAGTGGGCTGATCATGAAATAAACAAATAATTAGCTCGCACACTGCAGCGCACCAATGTCCACTTATTCTTTACACCTCGGTGAGGTTTCAAGCACAACTGCTCGTCATCAGTTGGAGAAGACATATATATAAGTGATGTATAAACATACACACATACATAGTTCAAGTAATATATATGAAGGTAAATAAAAAAAGAGGGAGACACTGAATAGAGTGTCTCCACCACCATCAAGTACAAGCTTTTACAAACTAAACCTGCAACATTGTTTTTATTTAAACAAGCTCATGTCTGCATACGAGCACATGTTAAAATGATTACCCTCGAGTGTGTGTTTGCTTTTACAGAATGCATCATTATTACCTTTACAGATTTCATCTTCCTCCCAAGCATCTCCTCCATCTCCTCAGCAAACTTTTTTACGAGCTCCTCTCCGTCCACCTCCTCTATCTTCACCACTGACTCGATATCCTTGTATTTCTTTTAAAAACGGACACAGTTGGCTCATTAATAGCAGTGCGGATAATTTACAGCGAATCCTTGGGGAGAAAGTGTCATGTGAGCTCATTAAAACAATACATCAAAAGAGCGTAAGGATTATAATGTATCGCTTCCATTTGACTACCATCTGATGTATTTTTACATTTTAAAGTCACGTACATTATCTTGCTCAATAGACAACGGAAAACTACAGTCAAACAGAGACACAGATAATCATGGAAGTGATCCTGGTATTATATAAATATGCACACGCACACATACACAGCACACATTCACAGTTGCAGTACAGATGATCTGACTTCATCCACTCCCCAGACCCCCGTCTCTAATCTGCAATATGACAGAGTGACGGCACAAGAAAACCATCCACCGCACACGGCGCCTCCTGACTGACATCTGTGCATGTTCTAATGTATTATTCTGGCTGCTAGTGGCTGGTGGGTTTGTTCACTGAGCTATTGAATTAAAGCAGTTACATAAATGTAATCTAATGGACTTTGTGCGGTTGTTGCCTGTGGACTGAAAGGTTAATTTCCGGCACTGGTGATAAAAGCATCAGTCGTGATGACGGATGACGTCTTTACAGTAAAACATTTTTGGGGGGAGATGGACATTGGATTTGTTTTCTATTACAGGAAGATAATTACCCTTCCTGAACAATGTTGAGACAATAGGCTTGTTAATGGGAAATCCCCAGTTCCCAGAGTTCAAGAAAGGTGGGGAAAGCCTGTTGATGTAAAAATAACTTCTGACAACTTAGAATAGTGGGGAAACTATATGCCCTATTTGTCATTCAAAGTAAGCTTTATACTATTTTCCCTTTTATAGATGATGCTTTTCAATTTCCATTACAGGGGAGAAAGAGCCAGACTGAATTAGACAGATAAGAGAGACAAACAGATATGAATGAGATATGGGATGATAAAGAGCTATATTAAAGCCTTCTGCAAATAACCAATAAAACCCCTTTCCAACAACATTATTAAGCTCCAACAATTTCTGTATCTTCAAATATAAACTCAAACACTCAATATCCGATTCAGTTTACTCAGGCAAGAAGACAGAGTCACTAAATGTTCCACAGATAACGAGAGAGCCATCGATTAGACAGAGGTGGGTGATTAATGGCTTCTTGTTGCCAAGCTTAAACTAATGCACTCGGCACTTTTTACACATCACTGACTAAATAAAGGGATAACGTGTGCAACTAGTGTGCAACTAGGAGACATGCACCTAAATGATATACACATACACTGATTGGGGGATGTTTTGTGCTGTAGAACAGAAACATGCGTGGTGAAACAAAAATAAAGATACACATATGCTGGAGAGGGAGATGGTCAGTAGTAGCATGTATCACAGTGTGTTTGTGTGTGTGGCAGATGGTGAGTGGGCCTGCTAGGTATTCTACAGGGTGGCATGCTGAGGAAGACCGTACATCCTAATTACTAAAGACAGACACACACACATGCATACATATACACACACACACACACACACACACACACACACACACACACACACACACACACACACACACACACACACACACAAGCATAACCTCTTTCTTCTTCAGTCTCTAAGGTAGGTCACACAAATATGAACAAAAGTCAGTTCAATGAGCGTCAGTATATCAGCGTGACCTGTAATGTATCGTACTGTTAAAGCACACTAATTGTTTTTAAAGTCAACATTGTGTGAGTTTATTTACGTGCTTCTGAATTAAGTGTGTCATGACATTGGTCTCTGGGCCATATGCAGATGTTGTACAGCAAATGTATGCCAGTCAGTCGTGCTCCCATTGGATGATGGAGCAGAGGGGAGAGGGAGGAGCTACAGACCCCGCCTGTCTCAATCTGATCTGATGATGTCATCTGCTCCATATCCAACTGTCTCTATATCCCATTAAGTACACTCATGTCTCTGTATTTAAGTCCTTGTCTTTGGATTTTCTAAATGCCAGCAGCCAAATTGTAAATTGGCAACCTCCTCTATACATTTCTCTGGTCTATATGGCCATATACTGTGTGTGTGTGTGTGTTCGTGTATTTCTGTGTTGCTTAATGTGCGTGATTTTCTTACCTTTTGTAGCAATTTAGCTCCAGAGTATCTGGCGGACAGGGCAGTTATCTCTTTGCCAAAGGACACAGCCCACTGCTGCACCCTGGACATGGAGAAAAGATGATCAGTGACAGATAATCAACGCTGTTATCAATATGTTCATTACCGACTGATAAAATTATGACTTTGTCACTTTTCGTATTACGGATATTTAAAATGTATTGCAATAAACTGAACAAAAGCACTAAGTAAATGTCACAATTGACTCCATTAGCAATAAATCATTGTTTTAGCTCTGAAACAAAATCATGTTTGAACTTATTTCACTGCGAGAAGCAGGAAAGTACTTCCCCTCGAGTGTAACACAGTGCTTTGAGAAAAGCTAATTAGAGAAAGAGATAAGGCCTGTTCCTAAATCACCCTCTTTACAAATCATTTCACTTGTGCCTCGCCTGAAAAATAAGCCTAATAAAACAAGGTCCATCGTGTGAGTGACCCTGAAAGTATGCAACCAATTATGAAAAGAGGTTTACAGTGCATTCACCAGTAACAGATTTAAACAGATTACTGTTAAGGTGACAGTAAAAGCTGACAGTCCTCGAGGTCAAGAGGTTACTCTGGGCTCTATAACATGCAGTAATTCTACAAATCCTTCATCTGAATGCAGCCAAGGAGAGCTAATAGAGGTTAGAGAGTAGACAGGATGTGACAGATGGCTCAACCTATGGGGAGCCAGCCAGCTCGCTGTGGTTAGCACGCAGGTTTGCCATAGTTACAACCTGCCAGCCTCAGTACTTAAAATACTGTTGTGACTTGTTGATATTATTTATTCAGAAATATGAGTGTGGGTTCATTCTAAAATGTGATGATTGAAAACGTAGAGTGTAAATATTATCAGTTTTTTTTATTTTTTTTGTTCAGAGATATCAAAGGCGCTCTTGACTGTTGCCTTGAATGAATCAGATCACTGGAATTACTGTTTTAAGCTGGTCGAAATGTTTGTTGCACACTCCCTGTCGTGCCTCTAAGATCAAATGCTGTTAAAGTGCAATGCCGTGCGCTACAATGCCACTGTACAGGCCGGTCAAGGTCAGATTAAGACAGCTTTAGGTAGACCGAACTCATCACGGACCAAATACAACACAGTAAGTAACTTTCTATGGTTATAGTAAAGGCAGCAACTGCGCACTATGAAACTTGTTTGACGTGGAAAAAAGGTGACACAATATCAACCACAGGCATTTATGAGGGTATCTAGGGTGTTTGACGGTCAAAAGAAAGTTGCTCATCTCCTAAATTGTTGCTTTTACGTGTCATTGCTGTTGATGTCTCTCTGACAGTTATCTGTTATCCTCCTGGCTGCCGAGCGATGTTCCCTCAGAGGCTAAAGACTTGACCCTTTTGGACTGAAATGATCTGGTCATAACCCGCTAACTTCCAGAGCCAGAGGGGAACTACGGCTAAATCTTCCCCAAGCGGAGTAAAGCATTTTGGGCTCAGCGACCTCCGTTGGCTCGCTGAACTCTGCCGTCCCTAGGGGTTTAATGTCCCGTGTCACACCAGCCCACCGAGTGACATCACACGCTCTCTGAGCTGTTTAAGGGCAAAAACTCACACATGCACATTATATGCTGAGTCTGTACAATCAACCATTGCTTTTGTGGTTTTCAGTGCAATTAACAAAATGCTGTGTATTTCTGTGTTTCTCTGTCTCTCTCAACCCCTTCCACTTTAACACACACACACACACACACACACACACACACACACACACACACACACACACACACACACACACACACACAACACAGTTAATAGGCTATTGTGGACTGACAGCACTGTATCGATCTGTTAGTGTTTTTAGTCAGCAGGAGGTTTGAAAGCTGTTCAGGGAAAAGAGCTTCGTCTGTTTTTTGTGGAACAAACAAACGCAGCGTTTCATTCCCAAAAGAAAGAAATGAGGGGGAGAAACTGACCACTTATCTTACAAAGTGAACGCTGGTGTGAAAATAAAACGAAGAGTTATTGCAAATCCCTTGTTTAAAAGCCATCTTTGTATTTGGGAAAGTAAATTATTTTTTATTAGCACAGTTTTTCCAACACTAGTAGAGAATTTCAAAGACATGGTTTTAGGAATTCATAATACCGTTCATATAAACAAGGACATAGAAGAGGAGATATAAAAAAGGTGGAAAGAAGTTGCAAATAAATTCAAATCAAAAGAATTGTATAAATGACACTGTCAGAGTTTGATGATAAAAATCTTTTGCCAATAAAGATCTGAATGAAAAAAAAACGTATTTAATGCAATGTCAAATGCAGCCTTATATACTGTAATCTTTGACTGCACAATGGATCAATAGACATACGAACTGGATAGCGTTTACAGCCATGCTAGCGGCTCTGTGAGGGTGTCTTTAAAGTTAAGGTGGGTAATGTATTTTAGAAATATTTCTTTTGTCAAAAATGTTGAAATTCCCTTTATATCACAACAGCAATCAACACATCAAATGCTCTCACAAAATAAAAATAAATCTGTGTCCGTGGCTGTTGCAGAACTGTAATAAGCCCATCCAATCAGCCACAGGCTACCTGCCTGTCTACCTGTCTACCTGCCTGTCTACCTGTCTACCTGCCTGTCTACCTGTCTACCTGCCTGTCTACCCTCATCCACTCTGCCCATGCACTTGTTGGGCGTCACTGGAGTCTTACAAATGCTTGACAGCTGTGAGTACTAACAACAGCCATGCTCCTTGTTTGCGTTCATAATGATATTTTAGGGGGAGTGGCTTTGGCGGGAGGCCTGAAGGGACGTGCTGTCAGTATTTCAGACTTGGCGACTTCCTTGCTAGATTTAGCAGCTTTTGGAGACAGTGCTGCTGGCTACTTTCAATGGAAAATTATTGGCAACAGTGAGCTGGGTTTGGAGATTGGATAATTTATTCAATATTACATTTTTTTACAATGTTACCTACCCAACCTTTAAGCACACTGGTGAGCTCAATGTTAACGTTGGCATGATCACAATGACTATATTAACATGCTGATGTTTAACAATTCCAAACGTCCCAAGTTACTATGGCAAAACAAACATTAGTCTTGAATAGTAAAATTGATATAGCTAAGCAAACCATGAATAGAAACATAATCACCACCATATCTATTTTGTTTTTCTTCATTGTTTTTAGCCAAATTCATACGTCATCTTCAACATACTTGGCTGTAGCTGACGAGAGGGTGTAGGATAGTTTGGCAGTTAGCTACAACCCCATCCCACAGGTGCCCATATGGCCCATATGTATCTGTGTGGAGTCATCAGCAAAAATAGAAAGAACATGTGTGGCTTCAAAAAAGGACAACGCTACACGTAGACTTGGCAGGATGTCCACGGGTGAAATGACCTGGTACAAATGTTGATGTAATGTCTTAATAAAGAGCAAGGTTTGCGGTCATCTTACTTGTATTTACCGCTCAATGGCAGCACATTGTGTCTAGTTGTAAGTGAGGATGCAATCATAGTAGCCTACACAGGTAAATACAATAAGAGCAACTTTTGTGAGAAGGCTGAATCAGTGAAGTCAGTCACGTCAAGGTCCTTGGAATATATGTCTCACAAAACCTGCATGATCTATATATACAGTATATAGCATTTACATTGACATCCAAATGGTTCAGTTTCTGGGGGTGAACAACTAAGTGTGAGGGGTTTCTAGTGCAACTGGACTCACGTTTCTGGTGAGAGCTTCATCTGGCCCTCGACCATCAGGCACAGCGAGCTGGAGAGGATAATCCACAGCAGCAGCATCAGCCTCCCTCTTTGCGGCCCACTTCTGTCCGATTTACTGGCATTCCCAGCATTTCCCCAGATCCAGCGATTCATCCCTGCAGCTGCCACGATCCGCATCAGTCCAGCAATTGTTGCACGCTGGCTCCAAGAAAAAAATTATTAAATTAGGACAGAGCAACGTGAGATTAGAAGTGCTTAGGTCACAGTGCACACACAGAAAGAGGAGAAGTTGTTTGCTTCATGGGTAATGATGTATAGTGTTTTTTTGGAGCTATATTGTTGAAATATATTGTTGTGTGAGAGTAGTGGGAGTCAACCAAAACAGTAAAGTTGCAGCCTATTAAACCAAAATTGCGATAAAAGAAGCTAAAAAGTTCCATAGAGCTGAGCGAGCAGAACTGTGTGGGTGATAATTCTCTGTGGGTTTGTCAGCATGAGCAACCGATATATGTGATACATTTTTTGTATGATATATAGACTATAGCTGCTTTAAATGTGGTAATCATATTGTACCACAAAGACAAAGCCTAATTCAGAAATCACGGGGGAAATACAATCCACAACTTGCTGAGACCTAAAACTATTTGTCAACTTGCCTGGTAAAGTAATCGTTACCAAAATGTAAAGATCCAATCCAAAATTTTCTCAAACACATTCATGCATAGTTCAAATCTTGAGACTCTCCAGAGACTTGAAGAGAGGCAGACATTGCAACTGAGCAGCCTAAAATGTATAAGGATCCATAGGGACATATGGAGAATATGTGACAGTCCGAGGCCTGTTCAGGAAAAGCAAAGGATCCAGAAAGCTCACATGAGACATCCAACGACAGAAAACACATGTCATCCTAAAAGCAGTCACAGATTTAAGGCTCAATTTGGCTTCTAAGAAAGATACTGAGAAGCCACAGTCTGTGAGTGGAAAGATTTGAGAGCTGCTTTCCCTGCGAGCCAAAAGATTGAAACAATCCCATGTGCTGTCCAGAAACGCAGAATGCTAATTTAAAAGGAGCACAAGCTGGAGCAAAAAAGTGGGTTGCAGGAAGATTAAAATACGTCCACAAATCAATATAGATGGAATTTCACTGAAGATTACTCACGATGTTATGTGGTCAAAGCTTTAAAACCATTGCCTTTGAGACATGTGGGTCTGGAGAGAAAGTTCAAATATGACTGATAACAAATAAAAAGTGTCTGATTGATGATTTGATGTCAGCTCAGCTGGTTACCACAGCACACAATAGAGTCTAGAAAGCTCTTGTCTCCAGTGTCAAAGGTCACGTCTGCGCACCAGGAGTCACAAAGGAGTCCCGCCATGTTCCTACAACTCCCTCTCCACACCTTTTAATCCTATTTCTACTGCTCCCATCATCCGCTGCTCTCCTCCATGCTCCCTCTCTTCGATCTAAAGGATACTGGGAAAAAAAAAAAGGGAGAGGGATGAAAGACTTGGGTCGTCCCGGTAAACTTTTGTCTTCACCCGCACGCTCAAGTCCTTGTTACCAGAAAGCGAGGTATTCCCAAGCAGGACGTGCACACATATTCCCAAAAAGGTGTTTCTGCCGTAGGGTTTCCTGAAGGAATCCTTTCTCCTGACCTCACATCCCGGTGGATCTAAACCAAAACCATGCAGCACAGAGACACGAATACTCTACGAGTGAGATGGAGTGAATGATGGATGGAGGGATAGTGGGACTTCCTCTCTCTCCAGCGTATCTCTCCCTGCTCCGCGGGACCAGTTTATACCATAATCCAGGCAGGATTAAACCCCTCCTCCCTCCATCCCTCCTTTACTCTCTCCATCCCTCTCGCTCTCTCTCACACACGCACACACACACACACACACACACACATTAAAACAAACACTATCTCCCTCTCTTGCCCTTATCTTTTCTCTATCGCTCTTTGACCTACTGTCGTTCTAGTCCTGCTTTTAGTTGTGTTTCTCTCCCTCTGTTTTCCCCCTTAATCTTTCTCAACAGGCATTCTTTCACCTGCTATTTCTCCTCATTCTTCTTTTCCATTTCTTTTTTAGTTATTTGCTTGCGCCTTCTCTGCGTGTCTGTGTTTTACTAAGAAAGAGAACGGATGGAAGAAAAGGTGGCAGTGGTAAGAATTAACTGAGGTCATCTGTCATGGGGGGAAGAAGGGGAGAAAGAAAGAAAGAAGAGAAGTGAGGAGAGTAGAAGAAAGGAAAAGAAGCAAGAAGAAGAGAGAAATGGGAGCAAATGGGAATATATCAGGAAGAAGAGAGGAAAAGGAGAGTCTTGGTGGGACGGTTGTAGTTGCATCAGAAGGGAGTCGCAATGTGTGGAGGAAGATTCACTTGACTGACCCAATCTTATAACATAAACACAGTGAGACACCTAGTGGACTCTCATTGCCTCACACGTACGTGGATGTCCACACACACACACACACACACACACACACACACAGTGCTGCAACATCCATCTATCAACTCTGTAAATCTGTTTTCAATTTTACATCAAACAGTCTCTAAGTAAATATGCTCTCATTTTTAGTGTAAGCTATTTTTGTAACTGATTGAAGACAACTGCAATCTCACATTAATCTCATAATCTATTTCAATTACCCCAGGAGTAATTCTTGTTTAAATGTCCTGTGTGTGCTTGGTTTATCTCCCTGGGTCTGCCTGCATAGCACTTGCAAAAATCTGGAGTTTTGGATTTTGTCGCTGCTCTGTCCGAGTGAAATGTGTGTGGCCACGGACTACGGACACGCTCATGAACGAGAGCCACAGCAGAGGCATGACGTTGAAATGACGTCGAGAGCTCAAATGGGCTGTCTGCTGCTGGGACCATTAAGCAACATTTAACTCAATACCAGGGACACACAGTCAGACACGCACACAAGCAAACTCTACACACACACATACGTATATGCTTTTGCATGTATGTACACGCACGCACGCACGCACGCACGCACGCACGCACGCACGCACGCACGCACGCATACATACAGTAAAACATCTGCTCATGCTGTTATGGAAATAAAAATGCAGTATAACAATCTGGCACATACACACAAATGTAGAAAGGGTCAGATTAATAACATGAATGGTTAAGACACTGACGGAAATGTAGTGTCAGGAGCACACACACAAACAGACATGCATGCACATACTACTTATGGACAGTATAACAGCTGTTGGACTCCTCCTCCCCCACTGACCCAGATCACTGACTATGGTGATGGGATGAGTCCCCCCCCATCCCTCTAACATAGATGAACTCTGTTTTTTTCTATAAGCAGAAGGAGTTTAATGCAAAACTTACTCTGAAAGTACAGCAACAAAGACATGGGTTTAAATAAATCAGAATTATCCCCCAAGCCTGGTCCAGTTGCTGCTTTGTAAAAATCCTTCGCCATAAACCGAACACTTGTAAGCAAGTTTACAGTCCAGTCATTGTTTTTATTCAGCAGTGGTGTAAGAGCATATAGTTTAACATAATAGCAAAACATAATAGTTTTGCAAAACGTATCTCTAAAACCGGCAAAGAAAATGTAAATCATAATCAATACCAAAACTGAGGATGTGGAATTATGTGTTTATTCTATTTCATTTCCATTCATTCATATATCCAGTTCAGTCTTGTCTTTGGTTTTCCAGAATTCAAGGCTTTTCTTTTACTATATTTTTCCCAATTTATAACTTTTAAGGTGCAATATTTGGCCCTTTTCGTTTTTAGACCACTTTTATCTTATTTTTCCCATTTACATCACATAAACAATAAATATCAATCACCACTATAGGATAGAATAACAAAGAAAACTCACTCACCTGTGCCCCTGCTAATTATGGTGCCAACTTGTCTTGTCTGAGTGTAGAAGACTGTAAAGAAATGACATGAAGAATGATTCCTAAAATTCTGTTTGAACTCAGGACAACTCTTTAGCGTATGAACAAAGCTTAGAAGACATTCAAAAAAGACAAACTATAACCATAAAAAATTAAGTGTCTGTTTTCATCTGATTCATCACCTCTTGAACTTCCAAAGTAAAACCAGGTAATGCGGATGACATCCTCCATTTGAGAATACAGTGGCAGCAAAAGTGGTCTGGACTCCCTGAACAAACTGAAGACCCCGCCTCTCGGGGCATGGACACGCACACGCACACGCACACGCACACGCACGCCTGTGCACGCACACATCCCAAAGTCATTGATTAGTCTAAGCCAGGGCTAATAGTCAGCCCTTAGTTTTAGCTCCATCAGCTAAACCAGTGGTCTGGAACCTCTGCGTGTGTGTTTCCTGACATTTTTTTTAAAGGTTCTAATAATTGATACAGCCCTCCTAACACTATACTTTTCAGCTTCTTTTTGTTGTTGTACTGTAGCTGATTCTGGTTATGGGTTTAAATCATCTGCTTCTTTAAATACGATGTCAATTACCATGTGTGGTTGTTAGGGAGAGGAAGCAGGAAGGAAGGGAGAGGTAGCCAAATTCTCCTGGTGTAAGATCAAAAAGTGGGCCGCAGATTGATTGGACTGATAACTTCACACTGTTTCCTGTCAGTGTTTGGGTTCCTAGCTGTTATTTGTGAGCCATTAACAGCCCTGATTACAACAGTTAGTACTAATGGACTGAAGAATTTGTCACACAAAGATATCGAAAATATTATGAAACACTAAAAGTCAGGGAGGGCAGAGCAGATCTATGGATTTAAATCTCTTCATTGTATTCCTTTAGCCATGCGCAGTCTGTTTAGCTAAAGAATCACACTGTATGCCTGTATGCCATGGGGAAAGTGAGTAAGTGACAGGTTATTATCCCCATTGTCCCGAGTCTATGGTTGCCATTGGAGACCAGCTGATGACTTCATCCGAGGATGAATCAGTCAATCAGGCCGTCAATGAATCAGTTATTCATGTGTCCTTTGTTGTCAGTTCATTTCCTCAGAGACAATTAGTGTCATTGTTGCACACCGAATAAAACATAACGCTGCATAGGGATGTTGATTTTTTTTTTTAGGTGAGCTGGCGTGGTATTTGACACCGAAACTGTTCAAATTTTTTACTTTCCTTTGAGCTCTTTAAACCAAAAAGCTGAGGTTAAACGTTTGCAACAGCTGAGAAAACAATCTCCATAAGGTCTACACCGCAAAATCCATTTAGTAGATGCTTCATCTGCTTATGATTTGATCAAAAGCTCCACAACAGCCACTGAATGGACCTCGTGGTGAGATTGTCTTCTCAAGCTTAACGGCTGCTTCGTTCAGTCAAATCAACTCCATTGTGTCAGCAACTCTGCTTTATTGGCTTGTGCTGTGTGCTCGGCTAGGCGCGACAAACACAGGGAGCAATTTAATATTGGGGAAAAAAAATGATGTTGTATAAAGTCTACTGGAGTTAATTGGGCATGGTCTCTCAATACTGCTGGTTGTGTAAAAAAAAAAACTGTTTATTAATCACTGCAGACATTATGTCACACTATTGATTGTGGCAAAAGAAGGCAAAGATGTGACATTAAAGCAATAATGAGTGTACCTTTATTGTGATAAGTGTTAATTGAGGCTGGATCAATCTTGAATAATAATAATAATCATAATACCAGTTAGCCATGCAGATCCATTGACACAACAAAAAAGACGATAAGCAACCACAAAGGAAGTTTGAGAACATTTAATATCCAATTAAAATATATTCCAGTTTATGTTAAGAGTAAAACATTCCCGACAAAAAGAAATAAAAATGAGTAAAAATGTTTTTGTTGGCATTCCAATGTCTCATAATATTCTAAATGACAATGATTAAAAACAACCCACTTTATGATGAATTAAAGAAACAAAACAGCATCAGACATATAGCCGGAGATATGTCGTATAAGAATGACTTTGTACTTCTATGTTAGCTGTACATTTATTTGTACATTTATTTGTAATGTAATCTGCTGGTTATTTGTATTTTGACTACAATACATTTTGCTTGAGTACAAAAATAGGAAGAAAAATATTCAGTTTCTTTTCTTAAATGTATTCTCTTTTTTTTTGTTGCTGTTGTTTTTGTGTACTCTCTGGTAGCTACTGTATATTCTGACTATATACGAGTTTAGCACAGGAGATAAACAAACTTCAAACCCTAACCACAATCAAATTAAAAAAGAATTAATGGACTTTAACTTCTCTGGGAGGAACCGAGTGACAGTATGCAGTACATGAATCATAACAGTATTTTTGTAAGTGCATTTACTATCATATTTTCTTTTATACTTGCTTTAAACAGGCCTGTAGACTCAAAACAATTATTATATTATCGGATATATCTAAATCCCTTCTCTGCTGCTTTTTATGGCTTTCAATCCATTTAAACCATTGTTTATTCAACTGGACTTAGATGAATAAAAGTTGTATGGTTCATATAATTTCTGCAAGATGTTGTTTGGCAGAGACGATGTTCAAGAACTGTGGAATGAATGCAAAATACACAACAACTCAAGTGATATTTCAGTGTGTTAAAAGATTGTCAATGGTTTTTCTGTGGTGTTGAAATCCCCCATGGTAAACAAATAAAAAAAATCATGACTGGATTGTCTAATCTTTAAAACTGTCCAATCACATAACGGACACCTGCCACAAAGTGAAAACACAGGTACACCTCTGAACGAGCTCTGTGAGGTAGGGCAAGTTAACAAGCTCCTGTACTTTCCTTGTTACTTCAAGTTAGATGGATACCATGTCACTTTTAAGTCTTCATTAACTGGAACTAAAATACCAATGCAGATATTCATCCCAGCTAGTGTACTGGAGAAGGAGGAAAAATTGACTTTAAAATAATTTGGATAGTAATATATACTCGCTTAATGTTTTCTTTTAGAAAGAAAACTAGTAGGAACTCCATTTAAAATAATTGTAAACTAAAATCCAACAAATTCTGTTAACAATTCAAAATACTTACTTTTCCAAATGTACAGAAAACAAAACATGTTCGACATGTTTTACATTTAGTTTCAGAAGTGAAGCCAGTTTCAAGTCAGTTTGAGCATATCCTTCAGCACTAGTTTTTAGCCTGGGAAGACTTGTTGATCAGAGCGCAGAAGGCTGGCTGGTGTTAGACGACTGTGACGGAGTAAAGACTACACATTACAACAAAACAAAACACATTCAAATAAAATTCTGCTACATTTGGTGAAGAAAATAGTGCAAGTAACTACTAATTTCAAACACCTTGGAAAACAGCGAGTTTGCATTACAGGCTACATTTCACCTTAACTACAGGTGATGTCGAGACTGTATAGTTATGCCATATTTGTGCCAAAAAATGAGTGGTCCTCAGATTGAGAGAAGTCCTGCAGGATGAAAAGTTATGTCTGTTTTGCATTTTTAAATGGAAACACAGTCGGGTTGACTGGCTATACAGTGCAGAGGAGATACAGGAAGTGTGTGTTGTGATTGGATCCGGATGAGGAAGTGCTAAATCCATGTTAGACGTAGAAGAATGAGCCCCCACTGCTCTGGACAGGGAGTGTATGTATAGACAGAAGGTGTGAAGAGTCATCAGTACTTGCTGCTGGAGTCATTAGTAAAGCGGCTGATGTAGGCTTCATAGATGGTGTCCAGGAATGAGCCGTCAGTCTGAAAAACACAAGCAAGGTCATCATACTGTATGTCTGTGTGCATGCATGCATGCGTATTCTCACATGTACTCTGCTTTTCCATAATTGACAAGTGGACAAAGTGAAATGATCTGAGGCCATAGGCATATAAAGTGTCAGTGTGAGATAGTGTCAGTGATAGTTTTCTTTACATGGATCATGTGCAGCAGTGTAGCTTGAAGCTGGCTTCTGGACAGGACTCTGATCTCCTCCTGCAGCGGGGGTCTGGACAGGGTCGAGGGCGCAGGGCAGCTCTCCTGCGCAACCGCTGACAACCCGCCACTGGACTTTGCCTGAGTGAACACACTGGGAGAGAGGAGCATGTTGGGGGCCACAGTGGCTGGTATCCGCTGGGGGGAGATGACCTGGATGGACAGGGACACTTATTAGTACTACTTAACAGTAATCCCTTTTAGCAATCTAAAATAAGAATTTAAACAAATGGGAAACACGTAGAAGACTATCACTACTTCATAGTGCTTACCTGAAACTGCAGCGCAGCCTTTTGACCCGCGGTGGCTGTGGTCTGGTTTGAAACCGGTCCTGCAACTGAGCCTGCACCTTCACTTTGAGTGGGCCCCAAGAATCGAGGGGCCAGTCCTGGACAGAGCCGAGGGGGATCATGGGAATCCAGGCTTTGCTCTTGCTGGACCAGCTGGAGCTTTTGCAGGAGCTCATGAGGCGACACCACACAAGGCATCTGGGAAGACGGACCTGACAGGAGAGCATAAGGAGATGATTAGAATCATTCTAGCTAACGCAGATTAAACAGGCATCTTGGCAGAAGCATTTTAGTGTTTAAATAGAGAAATGAAGAAAGATAGATACGTCGTCAAATATCTGTAGGTAGGCCTGTCACAATAATTGCCTGATCACGATTATTTTAGTGCGACAGCCCCATCTTTAAGAGTAATAAATGATGCCTAATCTGCATAGTTTTGTCACATTAGAAATATTCAATCAGATATATTTTACAGATATACAATAGAATTATCAATCAGATACCCAAACACTAGCAGACATCTTTAAGTTTCCAAGCTCATTCAGAAACAGACATACAGTATCTTCTGTAAATAAACAAATGGCACAATAATTTGGTATAGATTGGCTACAATAGGTTACATTTTGGATACAAATGCAAAATGACTAAAACTGAATGTGGCTCTACAGATTCTCTTAGATTTAACTTTTGTGCCAAAGTAGGTTGGAATTTGTGACGGTTGACTCAAGTTTGTTTGACATAAAACAGAAACCACTTAATTATTTTAAGGAAACTGATGTCATACCTTGTAAAGGTTGAAGGACTTGGTCAGTGGTCACCTGAGATGGCAGCAAACCTGATAGAGCAGAAACAATATCAATGAAAATGAGGTTCTACTCATTACTTATCTTTCAGCTTACGGTATATATATATATATATATATATATTCACTTATTATATACAATGTGAAACATGCATGTGGTACATGTATACAGTACATGGTCATACTGCTTATTCATAGCATAATGACAGGATAAAAGATGTCCCACCTGTTCCCTGTATAGTTAAAGCGGACTGGCTGTTGTGCTGTGTCTCCGTTTGAAGTTTAGCAAGGCTGAAAAACAGCTGCTGGCTTTGTTGCGCTTGAAGGTGGGAACATGACACAGCATCCACCAGTACGGGCTGAGAGGACAGGTGGGGGTTCTGCTGCAGAGGAGGCAGGTTGGTGGAGGGAGGAGGTGGCTGGCTTTGGAAAAGTCTCTTGATTGGGTCAGCCTGGAGCTGTTGCTGTTGCTGTTGCTGTTGCTGTTGCAGATGATGATGAAGGTGATGCTGCTGATGATGATGATGGTACAGATGGTGGTGGTGGTGGTGGTGCTCCAGCGGCACCCCGTTGTCACACAGCCTGTTCTCAGGGGACTCGGACACGGTCTGGAGCACACCTCCGACCACCCCGACCCCTCTCTGTCCCTGCATGAGTTTCTGGATGGCTGGGCAGTGCTGAGGCTGGTTCTGCTGCTGCTGCTGCTGCTGCTGCTGCTGATGGGCGGCAGTGGGACTCTGCAGCAAGCCCACAACAGCATTTCCACCATGTTCCCCGACTGTCTGTCCTCCAATCACAGCCCTGAGCCCTCCGTCTGAACACACAACCATGGCGACGTTGCCTCCCTTGGAGGTCACACTTCTGCTGGAGTTCACTGTGTCGTCGTATTTCAGCGAACGGGCGACAGGTGGGCGCGTGACTCGTCCCGTTGATGGCCCCGTCTGAGGGGCAGCCATAGGAGGGACTGGGTCAGGTTTGGATGAGTGTTTGTGTTGAGGTTGAGAGCCAAAAAGAGTGGCCAGAGAGAGAGGCTTGGGTTTAGCACTTTCACTGTCCTGGATGAGACAAAGGGAGAGAAGGAGGGAGAGCTGTAAGCAAGGAGGGAACTACTGCAACTAACTGTGGTGCGGTTATTTCTGAAGTATTTTTAGCAAATCAGGCAGATGACAAAAGGTCATTAACACTTCCTGCTATTGGTTGTGAGAACCATTTGATTTATGCTTTAGCAGATACTTTGCTTTTGTTCTCTGTGGATTCATTAGCCTCTCTTTCTGTATGTCACAAATTTTATGACAAAGGAAAAAACGATGTACTGAATGCAACCTTAGAATGAGATAGGAAGTGGATGAGAATGTTTTACCTGTGTGTTCGGTTTAACAGGTATTGGTTTGATGAGGTTGGGGTTTCCATGAAGAACAGTGCTGGCACCGATCTCCTTCGGCTCTGACGCAGACTGCACGTAGAGAGACGTATGGAAAAGGGGGGAAAGGGATAATATGATGCAAGGAGAATCAGAGAGATACAAGGCCAGAGAGACTGGAGAGAGGAAGATCTTAAGTGATCTGTGCTGCCTATTGGTCAGTATGAGCAAACGCAAACAATCAAATAAAATGTGTGTCAAATTTGTCTTGATCAAAAGAAATCTATTCCAAAATCATTTTTCTTTTTTGTTAAGGGAGCAGATTATCTGGTGTTATCCTACCTTGTCATACTCCGTGCGTGCTTTGGTCAACATCTGGATGATGTCCACTGCCTTCGCTTCACTTCCTCTACCTCCCCCTACTCCTCCTCCTCCTCCAACTATTCCTCCAAGTATTCCCCCAAGAACTCCTCCTCCTCCTCCTCCTCCTCCAACTACTCCTCCAACTACTCCTCCAACTACTCCTCCTCCTCCTCCTCCTCCTCCTCTTCCTCCTGGAGACAACCATCCACCCTGCGACTGAGCCAGGGCCTGCTCCTGCTGGGTCAGACTACACACACACACACACACATAAGTCCATGTGAGAATACATACAGATCCATACAAGACAAGCAGTAAAGTGGAGTACTTTCATCAAGATAAGACAAGCATTTTACCTTTCCACCTAATATATGTTTGAAGTCAAAGTAAAAGAAACAAATCGCTCACCCTGGGGGCCCAGCTCATTCAAACATACTACGGTTGTCATTTGTTGGCTGTGCGGCCCAGACGCAGATCCATTAATAAACCCACACAGTCTCTGTTGTGTGCAGACTGAGATATGAAACTAACTCTCTCAGCCACGGTGGCTGACAGATCATAACTCACTAGTCCCTGTTTAGTGGACCCAATCCCATTTTCAATTTGTTTTCTCTAACTGCTGTATACATGTACTTTGTGGTTATATAAGCACTTACATCTTCATCCTCTGAGCAATGCGTTGACAGTCCTCCTTATCATAGAACCAAATGCCATGGATAACCACTGGGGAGGACAAAGAGAAGCAAAGAGAGAAAGAAGTGAGCTTTTGAACATAAACAAACATGTCCTGGTCTGGGGCAATGTCCCAGTCAATGTTAAAGATAAAGTAAAGCGTTGAAATAATGAAACTGCCAGCTGAATTATGAGATGCACCAGCCAGTAAGGTCAGCGGACAACAAAATGAGTTTTCAGAGCTGCATTACTTTGACAATCAAATGAACACACAGACATTCTGTCGTACAACTCTGCTGCCATGACATCAGAGCAGGAGGGATAGACAAGCAAACCGTTTATTATTAGCCCCTGGGTCTAAACCAGGGTTTAAAATGAGCCATTTCCCAAAGGGCGACAGAAGCCAACAGTGCCATTACACAGAAAAACATGGGCCCCTTGAGTCTCCTGAACTACCTAAACATGGCCAACAAGGGAGGAAAAAGCAACACTAAAACCCATTTGCCATAGAACTAAACAGCAAGTAGGTTGCGTTGCATTACATTACGCAGTAAATCATTTTACTATTTTCACTTGAACTGGTTTCAAAAGCATATTGAAAGAGGCAGTTGTATAATTATTCAATTTCCATCAGTGTGGGGAGATTTAAAATTTTACCCAGGAATAAAATAAAAAAATAGTAAAGGTCTAAAACAACATCCAGATCCCAGAGTATTCACTTCCAGCTTTTAGCAGTGATTGTTACTCCGTGTGGCAAACACATTTCCGTCCGTACCAACAAAGTATTGAGGTTTCATACCCAACCCTAAACGAGACAGCAGGACATCATCTCAACCCTCAACACGCTTACTTTCTAAAGTAAACGTCAAGAGAAAATAATCCTAACAAGGGAAAGAGGCCACTGAGAGACAGAGAACAAAGTAGTCTGCTGGTGGACAAAGTTACCCCCACAGTCCTGTCAAAAAGACAACAACACATTCCCACACAGACAGACATGCACAAAAATATACACAAAACACACACTTGGCTAGAAATAAGGTTGGACAAGCCACTGAGGTCAGTATGGAGGGAGAGGCAGACACACACACACTTCAGTTGAGCCTGGGAAAATCAGCCCAGTTCAAAATAAGTAACTGCAGTGGGAGAGAGTCTGGTGGAGCCAGAGCCGCTTAGTGCTCACTGGGGATGAGACCGTTTGAAATCACAGAGACACAGACTCAAAGTCAGAGAGCTGGAAAATTGAGGAAAAAAAAAAAAAAATGAACGGGACGGATGTGAAATAGGAAGAAGTGAGGTGTGTTAGAGAGGGGATTAACATCGTCAAGTCCATCAAGAGAGAAACATCTAGTTCTGAGAGCTATGTAGCTGTCAGGAAACAGGGACTGAGTTTTGTCAAATAAGTGAATTGATGGGAGGAAACAGAGCCAGATACAAGACAGTCTCTTTGACCAGTATGCTGCCTTGCCTCACCCCCACAGAAAGAGAAAGACGGAAGATAATGAAGAGGACAGGAAGCTAAAGATAAAAACTGTTAAATAGAGAAGATGATCACACATTTTTAACTACACTGACCTGCAAAAAAGTCTAAACTTGAAAAACCCCTCTGAGCAAGAGAGATATTGAGAGAGAGAGAGAGAGAGAGAGAGAGAAAGAAAGAGAGAGAGACAGAGTGGGAGGAGGACTACAACCAGTAGCACCAACAAAGAAGTGGCCGTGGCAACAACGTTACACTTTCAGGGTGAAAGTTAGAGCGATAGAAAGAGAGAAAAAGGGCTCCAGTCAACAACACTGGCGACTGAGAGAGAGGGGAAGAAAGGCAGGGGAGCAGGGGAAACATCTGCATTGGACAAGTGAAGCAGAGACCCTGACAAAGTGAACTGGACAGCGAACACCACTGAGCGGTCACATGGGCACATAGCTTCAACAGAAGGATGACCAACGTCACCAACTGAGCAATGTCGACTCTGAATATGACGGCATCCCTTTACATTTTGAACGAGGAGTATTGCAAACGTCGGCAACCATCCCTCTACTGAGGTTTGTAAGTGATCCAGGACTTCAGCTGTGTGGTCCTTTCAAACCCCTCGGCGACTACAACAAACCAGACCAACAGTGATCTCTGGCGCACGTGTGATGTCTGCTGTAGACCGTCACTGACTCTTCCAGTGGGACTTGGATAGATTAAAGACATTTTCTATTTTAGTGGGACTTTGTTTTAGATTTTATTTCTTTTGTCTCAACTACTTCTCTTTTTGGATTTGCTTTTAAAAAGAAGACATTTTTGGTGAAACCTGATTTACATATTTTCGTTCAACTTGCACAGCAACATAGCCTGTTCCAGGAGGCTTAAATGTGCTTTGACAATACAGTAACAGTGTTTGGCTGGAACCCAAACTGCACTACTGGGACTACTCGCAACATACTTTTGTTTTATTTAGACTTAGTATAGTTAGAAGATGGATTAGGTGTACTTCTACTGCAGTATGTGATCAGCTTTGTGGAGAGGGCTCCGTGCATCAGTCATGAGGAACAGTGTTGATATTCTTTTAGACAATATTTAGTTTGCTGGAGGTTTGTCAGAGGTAGGTGCTCTTACTGTAACGCACATCTATGCTTGGAATTATTGTTGTCCGAGAAGAACCATAAATTCCTTTGTTTGTAAGAATCGAATTCATGACATTGGAGGAGGAGTAAATATTGAGATTTGCAGCTATTGAACCTCATCTAAGTAGACATTACCACCCTTGTTACACCTTCCTGTTGAGGCTTAACTGCAGGTAAATTTAAAACTATTTCTTCAACCGCTGTGACGGCTGTATGTGCACTACCTGATCCGGATAAAGAGACATTTACACAGTGCCACTCATTACGGAGAGGCACTCTGTACATCAGTACATCCTTTGCTTCGGAAGAAGAACAATCTTATCAGCGGAAGTGTCACATCACCTTTGGCATCCCTTTCATTGACAGACATACGATATTACCGGAGCTGCGATTTAAGGTTTAATCTGAGCAACTTCAAGTTCGAGAGAGACTCAAAGAGGCAATTACTACCAGACAGAGAGTCCTGAGAGACCAGAGGAGCCATGCTGAGAGGCCTGTTTCAGAGGAAACCTAAACATGAGAGACTGGAGGAAGAACCTGAGGTCAGATTCAAAGGCTTGCTGGTGTCGGAGAGAGACCTGGGATATACATACGTCCAACCTGGAGGTAAGACTGTCCACGCACCTGATGTACCGAACGTCATCGAAATGTTTAGTGGCGTGCTAATGCTAATGCTAAGGTAATGTCGTAGGCTACAGTACATTTTCAGTTATTTTCTCGATTAAACAATGAATCACTTGGTCTATAAAATCAGTAAAAATGGAAACCACACTATTTTTAAAGGCCATGGTGATATCTTCACATCTGTTTTGCGAACGGTCCAAAACAGAAAAGATATTGCGGTTACTATCATGTGGGCCACAGGAAAGCAGCCAGTCTTCAGAGTCGAGAAGCTGGAACTAGGTAATGTTTGGCATTTATGCTTACAGGTTACTTAAACAACTACTTTGTTATCAAAATAGCTGTGTGTTCATTTATTAATATTCAAGTATGAGTTTCAGCTCTTCAATTAATTAACAATCTTCAACACCTTTGGGCTCTGCTTCATTATGATTACTTATAACAGGAGCGGAGCAAAATCAAACCGCCCTCTCGCCACGAGTTTATCCCCCAACCTCTATGCAGTATAATCCCAAATATGAGTGGGTCAATGGCACAGGAAGACATCACTGTCCTGCACAAAAACTCTGAGTCAAACTGAGAATACTGTAACCTGAAGTTTTAGAAGCATGTTCAGGATGTCACAACCCAAATATGTTTCAGTTGAAAAGAACTTCAAATGAGTTGTTCGTTACCAGTCAAAGTATCTAGGGGAGCCGACAGATTCACGAGCCACAGCCAACAATCAAGACAGTAACACGACCAAGGTTAGGGGATCAACTAACTCCATATGCACTGCAGATAATGGGCCGACTGAAACACTGCTTGGTGCCTATAGGAATGTAAAAAGCTTTCTATCAGTCCGCCTGTACTAGGATATTTGCCAGAGGAATCTTGACTTGCTCAGACTAAAGTTCCCTTCCCTTAATCGTGGCCTGTTCTGTGGTATATCTTTATTCTCCAGTCTATTTTTAACATAGGGTGCCACTTTGTGCCAACTGCCATTCCAGGAAGTAACGTCAGCACTGAGAGCTACATGTTTATCTAATGATAATATTCCACGATCCTTGCTCACAGAGGTCATGACACGGTGGGACTTGTCATGACCAACATTACCAACGGCCTGAGGCTGATGATCACACGACATTTAGATGTCTATTAGAGCATCTGCGGTGCTGTTTGTTTGTATGTGTTTTAGCTTAATCTGGCTAAACCTAGTCACGTATCTGCGTGATAAAAAAAATATTTAGGGTCCAACAACGCTCGTGAATCACAGAAACTATGGTGATAAAAATCAGCTTAATCACAACCGTTCTGTACCTCGCCTTATTTGCTTGCTTTATTATGCGTCTCATATCAGTGTAATCGTCTGGAGCACCCGACCATTAGGTTTGCTATGTACTCACCCCCTCTTTAACTCACATAACCCATGCCCATATTTCCTCTTCAGCAAAGGAAATAGTTATCAACTGAGCTGTGATTACCGGTTTTATGTGTTTTAAATTCTTTTCCTTCCCAAAAATATGTGAGTGAGCTGTTCACTTGCAATTTATTCCCGTTTACCGATGCTCTGACTACATCCAGAGGCACGTATTATCACAGATCATCTTTAATGTGTCCTGACTGCCTTTGAACCTGCTGTAAAAGGTATTAAGAGATCACAGGGGAAAGTTTATGTCATAGACATTATCACACTTCGCCTTCAGGATGTTTAATAATGGCAGTGTTGTAAACGCGTCAGTAAGACTAATGAAATACTAAAGTAAGGGGATCAAAGCAGACGTGAAGAATCCACTGGTATCCAAACACAGCATTCCACCTGCCTGATGGAGAATGTGAGACCATGACAGAGAGGGAGGGAGGTCTGTGTGTTTCAGTGATTCCTGAGTGAGTGTGTGTTTATATTATCAGTGACTGTTGTGGTGTATCTAATCTCTGCTGGCTGGCTTTGTAGTGCTGTCAGGCTCTTGTCCCAAAAGCACACTCTGCAAAGTACGTGTGTGTGTGTGTGTGTGTGTGTGTGTGTGTGTGTGTGTGTGTGTGTGTGCCAGATGTAGGTCTCAGAGGGAGACAGGCTGACAGAATTGGAGACACAACAATGCCTCTGCTCCTTATATGGAACTAGCGGTTCCGACTAAAACGAGCAGCATGCTGCACACTTTGGTCACTCTATCCAATTGTTAATCTTTTATCTAACTTCCTCCCCGTGGCTATATATGCACCTGTCATTTTTAAGTGTGATGTGCTCACATAGCTGTTGGGTCTTAAAAGTCACAGAGATATGGTCTCATGTGGATTTTGAGATGAAATATACACAATCTAGTGTGTATATTTTATATAAGCAGTCTAAAGAGTCGTGGAAGTTACAAAAAGGGATAAAGACAAAGCAGTCTTTGAATCAGACCCACAAAATAACAACGAGAAGCACAATTCTAGTTGGTTTTTGTGTCATTTTCTAATTTGAATTTTTTTCACAGTTTGTCCATGTATTTTCTGGTCAAACTGTCTATCTCTTGTTTTCTCTCATTTCCTGCTTGTCTTTGTCTGGATTTTTCAAGAGTTTGTCACAATGTTTCTGGCTGCTTGTGAAACACAGCAACGTCTATTCAAACTATTTAGTTTATGTGGCTAGTCCTAGCATTTAGTGATCTATGTCTGTACAGTTTGTGACTGTCCGTCGAACTCTAGTTTTACTGACCCCTCTTTAACCAAAGGTTTTTTAGCAAATTTCTCCATCCTAATTTCTTTAATGTTCAAACTGTCAGCAAAGACACATCACTCTGGCTCTGATAATTATGATTCACTGTAATGACTATCACACAAACAAATGGCAATGGGTTTAAAACTACACTTAATGTGCCTTTGCATATACTGTGTTCAACAGGTGTCGAGATGACAAACAATTGAAGATATCAATAATGAATACGCAGACATCAGTGTGTATGTATCTGTGTGCCTTTCTCCTTACATCGCACATTGCGGTAAAGCAGGAAGGGGTGCTGGAGCTGGAAGTCCAAGTCTTTGGTGATTGGCTCCGTCAAGTTCTCCATGCTAAGTCTGTTCATAATGGTGAAACCATGCCTGGGAGATGCCAGTCTGAAATACAAAGAGGACACAGCACAGAAATTAGGGTGAAGAATTTAAGCAAAAGTGAGTCAATCACAACTTGAAACAAGAGGCACTTCAGCTGTGTAATGTCCTGCCGTATTGCCTATGATTTATTACACAGAAACAGTTGTGTTAAGTGATAAAACAATAATAAAGCTGAAAAATCCAATACTCCATTTAGCATGTTAACATTTAGGCTTGGTTGGTATGACATACCAATATGTCTAAAGAACTTCAAAGGGATTACCAACAAATATACATTAGGAGTTGTACTTTCAGTAAAGTTAGTTTGGCATGGAAAATCTTCAGACACAAATATATCAGAGTCCAACATGAACTCCATTACCTTGTGTAGATGAAAAGGGTGCCTTCCACCTCTGTCTTCTCCTAAAAAAAAACACATACAATAAAAGAAAAATTAGCAAAGTGATATAACTTAAATAAACCTCGTCACTGGGGACAAGCAAAATCGAATATTTTCAAATAAAAAAAATAAAAACTCCCCAAAAAATTATGTAAAAGTCCGAGCAGCTGAATTTAAAATGAGTCTTCGAGGAACAACAGTGAGAACAATTCAAGATTACACATTTATAATCTGTAGACGACATCCTCTGACCTTTGACCCTCACATCAGAACGGGAAAAACTCCCCCAACAAACCCTTTAAAGGGGAGAAAAAGGGAAGAAACCTGAGGGAGAGCAACAGAGGAGGATCCCTCCCTAGGATGGACTGAAGTACAATAGATGTCATGTGTACAGAATGAACAACACAACAGAACAACTTCTTTAAAATACGTTCATCTATACATATAATCTGAGGCACAATGTTCCAGCCAATCAAATAATAGAGGTATATACGTTTCACTTGTTGAGAGAAAACAACTCTTTGGACCCTCAATAACAACAATTGCTGGGGTTAACTTCATGGTGTGACTTAAGTTGGGGGCAAATCTGTGTCAGTGACAAAGCGCGCTTATCAGGGACGAAGCTAAGCTACGTTAGCATAGTGAGTAAAGTTAAGGCTTACCCACTCATTTGCCCTGTTGTTATACGTATACAGGGCAACTTGGCTGGCCACGTCCACAATGTCGTTGATGTACGGGTCCTGTCGCTGCAGGGCAGCAAGGCTTATGTCCAGCCCTTTGGCGGGGACACAGCTGCTGCTCCCTGCAGAAGTCGCTGTCATTGTTCCCTATGGAGAAGTTAGCTCGCTACCTTAGCTTCAGCGGCTAACGAGTCACAGGAAGACGAGATAAAAAGACAAACCAACAGCCAGTTAAACAAGTCAGTTGAATTTGTAGCTGCGTAGTAGTTCGCTTTGTAACTTAAGATGCGCACATTTTAAATTGTAAAGAGTTCACGAGTGCTAACTGCCATGAGTGAGTTTGTCAACGGCCATGTTTAGCCAGAGAGATTGTAAACAAGCAGACATGAGTAGTGGCGCAGCAGGGCTGGAAAGTTCAGCCTGACCAGTCAACTGTGGAAAAGTCGATGGAATATTAGTGTTGTCATCCGCAGAAAAATTGTCAGTGTTACTCAAACAATTAATGATAATGTCAGGAGAAAAATGCCAATGTGCCATTAGGTATCATGTAGCTGTACTTTAATTTAAAACAACTTTACACATATTAAATCAATACTTATATCAGGTAGGTTAATTATCATTGTTTTTATTTATTTCAGCTCTATTTACGTATTAACGGGGATTGCATGGGCTACACTCCTCCATGTTAGTGGTATATCAAGCTGCTAAAAACTCTACTGATTGTACTGATACACTTCATACTCTGTTTGTACTGTCAAAACAAATGTTTACACTGCACTGTTTGCACAGATTGTATTACTTGAATTGTATTACTTAGTAACGTTCTTATTCCTTGTATTTTGTATTTTGTATGTTATCGTTGTTGTTCGCTGCTGCTGGCTGGCTGATGGCTACCAAACGGAATTTCGTTATATCACTACAATGACAATAAAAACCTCTTTATCTCTTTATCTTATCTTTATCTATGGTTTTAAGGAAAGCAAGATATCCTGTTTGATTCTATTTTGATTTGATGTTCCTATCACTTCTCTCAATACAAGTAAGCAGCTGATGTTTCTTTTTTGTCTTCCACTTCTGTATATCTGGCTTCTAGGTAACATGAACACTGTGGCTGACTTATGTCTCCCAATTCTCAGTTACATTTTCCTTAAAATGCACTAGGGGGCATCAAAGGGATGGATAAAACACACCCATTCCTGCTCGAGCTATTTACTGCATGGGCTTGAGTCGATTTGAAAGCCCAGACAAGAATGCATGTGTGTGTATATTTCTAAGTATCCCCCAAGAGTTTTGTCTCAATGAGAGAGGAAATCCTATGAAAAAGCAGTTACACAATGCGACAAAAACTCCCAATAGAAACAAATACACAGCATGTTTTTATTAGTGACAAGGTTCTGCAATTGGTTTACCAGCTATTTGTCAATGGGTGATAAAGGAATGTGCACACAAGCAAATGAGGCATCTTCTTTTGGAAGTGTAGTTCAGTAAATAATTCAATGGCCCAGTTAAATACACTTTGAGCAAAGTTTACAGCTTTGCAGTTGTCTAGGCTACATTTTCTCCTCCTGTAGTGGTTTAAACTTGTAATTTTCTGGTTAATATATATTTCAGGTACCAGCTCTAGGGTTTCGGAAATTATTACTTAAGGACAGAACTGTAACTGATACAGGAGCACAACTTTAAACTTTAAATTCTTGAAATCAATATCAGCCATACCCATATCACACATTACATGTTGACTCCCCTGACTGTGAATCTCCATATTCAGTTCAACATCTCATGTTCTGTTGCAAGGGTACTTAAGGGGAAATAGCCACCTAGAGTGGATGAACATTAGCCCCTTCATTCTGTTTGCCTTTTATAGCTGATCATTTCTCATATTCAATCAATTCGTTTACAACCACTGATAAAGACACACATGGATATCACAAAATTAACATGAATTAGCAATATATAACCTTTAAAATCGGCACTCCTATCCTCTGCTGTGTACTGTGATAGCTGTTTCGTTAATTTGCTTTATATTATCCCAGAAATGTACAACAGCTGGTGTGCATCCATCAACAGCCATGTCAGTGTGTCCTTGAGTAAAAAAACAATGACCATCCAACTGCTCACTTTAAGCAGCACTGGATGAAAACATCTGTTTTAAGAACATCAAATCATTTCTCCTCTTAAATGCGAATGAAGCACTTCCAGGTCAGAATGACACGTCTGCCTCGCCATTAACTTGAATAGCTGCTTTGGCATTATGTATGCGCCAGTTTGTCTTTTGCAAGGATGTCTTTTAGGCCACTTTGTCATTGTGATAGTGAACTGTTGGTGTGTGTTTCAAGGTATATAAGTCTATTACTCAGGGTGGTATCTATCTGTTAATCATGGGGCGCATGTTTGTCAATGATGAGGCTAATGACTTATACATCTGCAGATATTCACCATTTAGTGAAGATTGAGTACTTGACTCTGATTGGTGGGGATAGTCTAGGGGATGCTGATGATTGGCAGAAAGGATGATGAGATATAGCCAAACGGCAGCTTGTTGAAATTCACCAAGGGAAGGATATGCATTGTTCTCATCTGTCTTATTTCCACTCTTTCTACTGCTGGAATATTTTTTTGGAACAGGCCAATTTCTTAGATTATGTGAACATTTTGAAGAGATTCTCTGATTTAGTTTATTTTATTTTTATTTTTGAAATTTTCAAGCTACAAAAATGACTCGTCATTATGAACAGTGCAATTGCTGATTTTCCAAACTTGACATTTTGCATAACCAAATCACAAACCATGCATTTATATATATATAAATGCAAGATTAGATGCAGAAAATATTTTTCTCATCTGGTGAAGAACTGTGATCTAATACTTTGGTAGTTAATGTTTCAAATAGTTTGAAGCAGTATTGTATTTCATTTTATCCCTCTGTATTTTAATTGCTTATTCATTTTGAGAAAAAGAGAGACAAGGTACATTATGCAAATGAAAATGCAAAACAAATGTCCAGAAATAACATTTAAATATTTCTTTGTGGTCTCTATTTGTGTGTGGACCCCAAGCGAAAGCTTCATATTCATATGAAGTGTGTCAATCTGTCAGAATTTGATTTCATTAATAAAAGTCTCAAACCTGAATCTCACATTGCACAGCTGTCAGTTGTCATGAGGGGATTTTCCTTTGACTGACCATCAGATCGTTGGTTTCCCACATGAAATACCAGCGTTTGAGTGTGTTTCCCTGTCCAGAGATTCCCAGAGACCAACCGAGCTTAAGACTCAAACCCGCTCACACACATACAAAGGGGGTCAGGAACTACAAATATAGAACAGTCATAAATAGAATAGATATTCCATGTGCAGGCTGGATTACAGAGCCCATTTGTGTATGTGAGTCTGTGTGTTTGTGTGTCCCATGGGCACAAGTGTCTGTTCCCACGACCTGCCCTCCATCCGTTCTTCCTTCTCTCGATCCTTTCTTCCGTCTTTGCTTCCATTCACTGGC
This sequence comes from Ophiodon elongatus, assembly GCA_016806645.1. Lineage (NCBI taxonomy): Eukaryota > Metazoa > Chordata > Actinopteri > Perciformes > Hexagrammidae > Ophiodon > Ophiodon elongatus. Next base: position 1,630,635 of record JACSYO010001738.1, read on the forward strand.
CAGTGTAATCAAACAGAGGCTGGTTTGGCAGGAAAGCGAAAGGGACAGTCAGACCGCCATTATAAAACTCAATGTCCGTCTGTCTCACTATCGTCACAAGGCTGATCGGTCAGACGTCTGCAGCGGTGGTAAGGAACTAAGTACATTTCCTCAAGTACAGAACTTGAGCACTATTTTGCTTGAGGATTTTAATTGCCTGCTGCTTTATACTTCTACTGTACCTCATTTCATGGGGAAATATCCTACTTTTTTACTCCAGTTCATTTATCTGACAGTCATTACTAGCTACCAGTGGTTCCTAATCTGTAGGGCTTTATCTTTGTGGCCCATTACAAAAAAAGCAGTGTCTAGATGGAGCACTGTGTCATGTTTCTAGTGTCTGTGATATGTCAGCAGGGATGTCCCTGCTAAACATCTCAGATGGTATCCAATATTTCACAAAAAAAAACAATGATTATAAAGAGTCCATAAAATGAAATAAGTCTGTCGCAGAACTTTGTCTTTTATTCTTTCCTACCCCATTGGTCATCTCCTAACCCCTCAGCTTTTAAGTAGTTAAAACTAGCTCCACCTTGACCAGCTTTAACAGTAGAATTATACTTATGCATCAATTCACCAGTAGTAAAAAAAATATTATGTATTATATAGTGACTTGCCAGTTACAAGAGCACAATTACTTACTAACTGCTTATTTTCCTAACAAGATAACATTCAGTTTGTGCAACAACAATTCAGGGAATGTTTCCATTCATTCATCAGCGCAGGTATTCAACAAGCCCTCCAAATACACAGTATTAACATAACATCTGCATCACAAAACAAAACAAAAAAGACAATTAATCTATCAAATGACATCAATAGAATCATTTATGCTGTCTCCCTGTCTTTACTATGTCTGCAGTGACACATAGACAAAAAGCTTTATTCTATTACAGGATGGTGGGTGGTGATTTTGTGCTATGGCACTGAACAAATGAATACAGGCTGGGTTGAGTCATCAGATTCACCTCCTGATTATAGCCTGCAGTGAGATTGACATGAGGCCTGCACATTGTGAAGTTCGTATTCAGTGTCAAATACAATCACATGGGATGGCCAGTACCATAATTAGAATCTGAAAATGCTACTCAGCAGCTTCAACACATCCGGATTTATTGAGCCCAATTATTCTGTTTTGTGAAGCATTGCCATTTACACATCTAAAAATCATCCTTTAATATAAAGTATTGTGAGAATAGCCACTAAAAGACTGGAGCTGCTTTTCAAAATAAGATCAAGAGCCTTCTGAAGACCGACTAAATTATGAAAAAAAATATTCTTTCTTATCTTTTATATCAAGCTGCCTGTGGAGAGCTTTTAGGAAAACAGCTCCATTTAAGTATAGCGACATGTTATTTGTGCGAGCAGCTTCATCCACAAGCCTCAGTAGGAGTTATAGAGCCAAGCTGACTCAGTGTCATCAAAGCTTGGTCCAGAGCTATTTAGTTAAGAACTGATGTTGTTTACTTTGTTTGACGTTTGACTCCCAAAATGAGCTTCATTTCATTGTTGTGTTCCCCAAGAAAATGGTCCCATGTCTCCAGAAAATGACTTTGTGTGCTCGAGGGGGCCGGGCAAATTTGTTCCTGGTCATTGAGAATGATGTCGAAACAAACTTCACCGTCCTGAGGGAAAAAAGAAGAAAAAAAGAAACATAATTTAATTCTAAAAATAATTGTATTATCCTCGAGATAAAAAACTTTCTCGTTGACTTTTTGTGGACTGACCTCCCTGAACCCATCATCGTCATGAGAGTTGAGTCTGTATTTACACCGCATCCAAAGATCTGAAAATCAGCTTCCTTGTGGTTTCTCTCTGTTTAAGAGAGCCATGGTATGACAAAATCAGAGCTTGAGTCATAAAAGAGTTGAAAAACCAGATCTTTAGTGTGTGTGTAAACACGGCCTTGGCCAAAGAAAAGAACGGGGCTGAAGCAGTCCAGATGTGTTGGGACTATATGGGCAAATCAGATAGGTACAACATCTCCATCTCCGTTTCCTCCCACAGACATGAGAGTCTATGCGAGGCTCGAACTCGCTATGGATCATTATCCGCCTTCTTCCCTTCTCTCTCACACGTGCACACACACTTCATCAACATCATCATCATCTTTGTCTTCATCATCACCATCATCATCATCTGGATACCAGCCGCCGGTTGTTCACTGTTGCCTATACAGTCTCCCTCCCTCCTTATTTCTCTCTGGGACACACACACACACACGCACACACACACACACACACACACACACACACACACACACACACACACACACACACACACACACACATCTGGAAACAGTCAAAGCGTCTACTTGCACGGGGAGGGGGGCTACCTCTCTCTCTCTCTCTCTCTCTCTCTCTCTCTCTCTCTCTCACATACTCTCTCTCTCTCTCGGTATCACTGCAGAGCTGAGCTGCAGAGGCAGCAGAGGCAGAGAGAAGACAGAGCTCCAACTCCCGATCAGTGAGACACAGACAGACAGACAGGCAAGCAGGCAGGCAGACAGACAGGCACACAGACTGACAGACAGATACACCGCCGGACCATCATGGACTGGATCAGGACGGAGAAACCGGTCTCCGGATGAGACAGGACGGCCTGGCTTCTGTTTTTGGGGGGGACTCTGCTATAGATACGTGGAATAACCGACAACCTATTGGGAGATTTAACCCCGTGCTACCCGGGATGGAATATTTACACTCTTCTCATTTTCTAAATTGTCTCCTCTTCTCTTCCTCCTCCTTCTCCTCCTCCACCACCTCCACCTCCTCTTCTTCATCCTCTCACAATTTGACACGCTGCTGAAGATGCGCACGAATGCGTCTTTTGCGCACTTCCATTGCGACCGTCACTGACAGCGCCCGTGCTTGGTAACCTTTTGAAACCTTTCTTTTTTTTAAGTCAACGGGGGAGAGGAGAGAAAGAAAGAAAGAGAGGGCGAACGAGGTGTGAATTGAATTGAACGCGGTGCTGGTCTCATGTTTCTCGCCTAGGGCCCGGATGTACCGAGAGATGCACCGGTGCGTTTTCCCAACCGGTTCCGCCGAAAGCTCCTTCTTTTTTCTCGCCTTCACCTCCATCATGGGGATTAGGTAATATTCACTCCATCCGAAGACACCCTCCCCATAAACAAAAATAACGGAATACCCAAGACTGTCCGTGTCAGACAGTTCCTTCTTCTTTTTCCCCTTTTTTAATTTCTTTATTTTTGGGGGCTGTTGTTCCTCCGCCTCTCCAGCTTTTCTTGCCCTCTCTCTCTTCCATTCACCTATAGGGATAACGCCGGACTACATTTATGGTAAATGAAAGCAAAAACATGTACATCCCGGAGGACACCCTTGAGAACCATCAAGGTATGTGGTGTCTTTTTATATTTAAAACTGGCAAACATCTTGTAAGTGTGCATAGGAGAGGGGAGGGAGTGAGAGAAGGAGGGAGGGAGGTAGGGAGGGAGGGAGTAAGAGAGGTATGATGGTCTCGAAATGGGGATGGGATGGGGAAAGAGGAGGTGGAGAGAGAGGGGGGTGGTGGAGGGAAAAAGGAGAGGGGTGTTCGCTCTCTCCTTGTTTTCAACAGATGGACAGATGCGGTTCTCTTTCCTCCACTTTCCCTCTGTGTGCAGTTTGTTCATCAGATCTTTTCGCCCCGCTGTGTGCAGTTTGTGCAGCAAGTGAACTTAATAATCACGCAACAGGGCTGCAGGTATAGCCGCGGACAGATATGGATGAGGCCTTTTTCTTGCTTGGTTTAGTCCACACTTGTTGGTTTGACAGGCCTGTCCGTCGAGGGAACTGTGGCATAATAGGTGGGCAGTGGTCATATTTAGCCAACAGGCAGTTGTAGGCGGGGGGGGCGTTATTGTTTTGGACACGTTTGGAGATCTGGCAGATCGTGCCTCCCCAAGGCTCTCCGTTTTGGTAACTAACCAAACTGCACATACAGCTCTACGTGTTGTTGGCCATATGTCAGAAATGAACACACACTGGTCGCTATAAGGAGCTGGAAATTGAGCAGCGCCCACCGATACGCGCACTCGATCCTCCCTTCTTCAATAATCGGCAGTCGCATTTGTCACGTTTCAATCCAAGTTTGCGTCATGTCCGCAGGACTCCTTAACAACAACGCGCGAGGGAAAACCGTTTCGAGATGACAGGTGGCAGTAGGAGGGCCTGCAGGACTTATTTGCCTGCTCAGAATTGGGTTCATGGTGTGCTATTTTGGGGGGAAGGCAGCGGAGGACAGTCGGTTGATTCGCACGAGACACGAGTGAAGTTCGGCACGACGACTTTTTTCAGTGTTTAGCCAGCAACACATGTGAAGCGAGTGAATCGAAATCCAGGGCTGGGGTTTGTTTGACGGTGAGGAAAGGGTCTGTTTGCATTGCGCAGTATTACGCGTCGCTCCTTCCACCCACGTTGCAGAGAGCAAAGCCCAGCAACGCATTGGTTTATGGCCGGCCGGACCTTGTAATCCAGCAAAGGGCTGATTTATCAGATCACCAATATTGTCGTCATGACCATCACCGTTGTCGTCGTCGTCGTCGCCTTGGTCCACCACTTCCATCACAACCACATACCTCTCTGCCTTGGCGACAGGTTCCATAGCAACAGGGGATGAGGAGAAGGGTGGCGGTGTATGTGTGTATACGTATGGGTGTGTGTGTGCGTGTATCTGTGTCGCAGCGAGGCACATTCACCAACAGTTTGTTCCGAGGAGCAACTCATCATCGGTTGAACGTTACCTGCAGAAGCTGCAATCGTGTTCACATAGTTTGATGATAGGCAGATTAAACACAATGGCATCATCGTGAAGGGCAGGTGTGTGTGTGTGTGTGTGTGTGTAAAACAGATCTCATTCACCTTGATTGCCATGATGTCATCGTAATCTATTATTATCAAAAAGGGTCCTTTTAGTCCAAGTTGTCCAAAGAAGTAACGGATATTATCAGCATCACCATTGGCATATAAAGTAGAAGAAGTTGAGGAATCAAGTAGAGCTTTATGGTTGATATTACTTTTCGCAGGAAAGCATTCAATGCTTTTCAAGATTAGGTGGCCCTGTAGCCAGGCAATTAGATGATCAATGCTAAGCTAGCAAGCTTTATTGTGGGTGGCTGGTTATTAATGCCATCCAAAAGTCTAATACATGAATTCAAATGTCACAGCACAAGGTATTTCAGCATCAGTGTGAGTTTACAGCACAGGGTGCAAAAGAGCAAAGCATTAGATCAGGCTTGTAAATGCACGGTGTTTGTGTCATTTGTCTACTGGAGGTACAGACCTGACTGGTGACTTGCCTGTTCAAGTCAAAGTGAAGCAGTACACCAGACTTCTCCATATCAGCAGAACTGAATAGAAGAAGCGTATTTGTAATGTTTTCAACCAGATAGAATCATGTCTCAGTAAGCTTTTCAACTGCATGCTTATCATTGTAATTTAAGTGTATAGGGACATTTATAGCAAATGTATCTCAGGCTGAAGTCTACCTGGGTGGTGGTTTCAGCACCATGGACAGTTCATTCTTCATTTGTCTATTGACAGCTACATGACAGCTATTGAAGAGTTGCAAAGACAAGACTTCGACACTGCGGTATCACTGTCGGTGTCCTGCTTTGCTCTGGTAATCGTTTTGTCACAGCCTTGTTAGTTTAGTTCATTCAATATAGACATCAGAGTAGCATTAGAATTGTAACATCCATGTATGCACAAGGACCAGATTCACTGTGTTTAGTGTGTCTAGCGAAACACTATTTACAAATCCTGGCCACATTTATTATGTTAAATGGACCTGTGGTATTCCTTTTCTTTTATTTGTTAAGAGCAGTAGTGAGGGGGAGTAGGGAGGTGGATATCATAGGAGGCACTTAATGAGTTTCCTGCAGATGAAAGATGACGGCACTCTGGTTCAGTGTAGTTATTAGAGTAACCATCCTTTGACTAAAAGTATCATCAGTCCCATCATTTTAACTCAAACCCACAGTGTGTAGGAAGACGTATTAGCTCTACCAACTCCTTAGACACTGGCCTGTAGCCGACCCTGACCTCTCTTCTCTGTCGATGGAGGCGAAAGAAAAGACAAATTTGTCCTTGAGGGATTCAGTGACACCAAGTCCTGCCTACAAAGAAAACACAGTGCAGAAGTTATCGTATATTCTGAGGCTTTTTGTTACACTTCCTACCGCACGCCAGCTTTGTATTTGGTATTCGATTTTTCTCTCTGTTATCGTTTAGCTTCCATCTTTACATCCACTCTGTAATTCAAACAGACTTGATGTCACACATGAATGCACTGAATGCTCATGTTCGCTGAATGAACCAATTATACATCTACAAGATCTAACTCTTTACAAATGAATAGCTGTGCCTGTGTCTTTAAGACGCACAAACACAACCCGAATCACATGCTCGTCATTAAGTACTCTCCATGATTAGCTGAGGTGGCGTTGAAACAAATGCACACCTGTGGCATCTCATGTCATTGTATGTAGAGCAGGGCCATTATGTGGAACGCTTACACATCCTTTCGCACACGCACCCACACACACACACACACACACACACACACACACACACACACACACACACACACACACACACACCACCACCACCACCACCACCACCACCACTCATTACAGCAGCAGTTTACGGCAGTGTAATCAGTGAGTTGATTTTCCCTGTGGGCATTGTGCCAGAAGCATGATACCTCCGTTAGGGATATTAATTGGTTTCCGATGGTTACCCCGGGGTGCTGGCCACCTGCCAAATCACCTCACACTAATGATTCGACTTGATATGCTCAGTGATTCCATTGAAGTCACCTCAAAAGACATGTTGCAACCGCCACTGATGTGTTCACTTCATATGCAGCTTCTCACAATGAGCTAATGTAATGTGCCACTTAATGTGTCTGTAGAGATTTATCATATGCTCACACAAGCAACCTTTCAAGAGTATATGAAAATATGCTGGACTTTAAGGACTCAGTTTTGTTATACCCATGCAAAGATTATTATAACTGAGAGAATCCATTTGATTTAATATATTTTTTGTGAAACCAGTTGTTGGCGTCCACAAATAAAGAAAAACAACTGACTCATTTATTTAAAAAAACAAGGTGAAAGAAAGAGGAACGGCGCATTGGGAAACTTCTGTCGGCCAGTGTGTTGTGATAGGAATACGGCTTTGGAGGTTTTCTCTCCAAACAATGAAAAAAACTGACATTTCTGTTAATCATGCAGCCTATGTCTGTATATGTTACATTAAGAGCTATTTTTGCTCTCTAATTTGTCCCTTATGCTTGTTTACATATGGTCTTTTAAGCCAGCTTGCATGCCAGTTTTAGCTCAGAGACCATAACAGTGAGGCAACTTAATTTGAGTCTGAAGCCTTTTGCAATCAGATGTTATCCTCAGTGACTGTCCTTTCGTCAAGGCCCCACCGTTTGAAGAAACAATCTTGAGAACCCTGACCAGATCCATTAAGAACTTGTACGATGTACATTTTAGGCGGTGAACACAAACAAATAAAGAACCCATCTTGTTAGTGTGTTGCAGTCAAACATGACCCATTTTGATCAAACAATATCCCCCCTTCACCCCCACCCTCACTCGCCAAACAAAAGCCAGCCAATTGAACTAGCATTCGCATTCACACACAAGGAAGCGTTAGCGCTTGAATGCATGTCTGTCCATTTCTCTTAGCTTTTGGTTGTGTCTGTGAGTAACAGAGAAACATATAGAGACACTGTGTCTCTTTTCAGTGATGTTCCTCGCCACGGTTTACAGAGAACCTTATCACCTTTAATAATGCAGTGCTTAAGGACAACTGTTGCATGTGTGTTTTAAATTTTCGTGCTCTTTCTCACCTTCTTCTTTCTAATTCATTCAACCGCAGTTTGCTGACCACTGAGCTGCTTTAACAGAGGAGTAGGGGTTATTAATTTAGTAGTTGTTTTTCAAGTGATATGGTTTTTCGGTTTCACTTTACTCCTGCTTGCTGACTTTGGCCCGCTACTGTTGTTTTTGTTCAGTCTCACTTCTCTCATCAGTGTCATCTTCAGCAGCAGCAGGGAAAAGCTCAACAAACCCTGTCTTGTGAAATACTGTGGAGTTTAACGTCTTCTGAAATCTAAAAAAGACCGCTCTGAGAAGTATAGAAGGTAAAAAAGTCTGTGAAACACAGTCTTGCACTGTCAGTTCATCAGGCTTTATGCTCCACATGTAAAGGGTCAGAGTACAGTCGCCACTGTATGTGTGTTTAAAGACGTGTTAGTCACAGCTACAGAGGATGTAATGAGTGATTAAAGGCCAATAAGCATTAAAGACGTTTATATTGGGGCCTCGGAGTGTGTCAAGGCTTTAACTTAAGCATGGGACTCAACAACAGCTGCTCTTAAATGTAAAACACCATCTGAGAGACAAATAAGACACATGAAAGGAAGAAAAAAGGGCAGGGGAGGTGCTAATTGAAGGAGAAATAATAGAACAGAATGGCAGATTGCATTAAAAGATATTAAGGAAGAGAGGGAGAGAGAGTAGAGAAAAAGAAGTGTGGTTTGGAGATGGAAAAGAGGGACAGAGCAAAAAGAGAGGCTGGCGAGGAAACAGAGGGACAGAAAGGAGCAAATGGAGGCAACCAATGGGGAGAACGGAGGGAACTGTAAGAGAGAGGAATAAAGGGATGAACTGAGCGAGAGTCAGAGGGATAGCCAGAGAAGTGAGGGAGCTCAGGGGGAGGAGGAGAAGGGGGGAGGATTATCCGTGACTCTGTCTTGCTTAAGCCTCTGGTTGCGTATTGGAAATCTATCCAGAGGCTGTCCTCTGCTCTTAGTGCTATCGGGCCTCAGTCTTCATTTCTGGTGGGACAATACGCCAAAACCGGGCACAGCGCGCGCGAGCGTGTTTCTGTGTGTGTGTGTGTGTGTGAGTGTGAGAAAGAGTGAGTATGCAGTTGCAATTGGCCGCCTGCCCATATGCATTGTACCTGCTTGGGTGCCTCCGTCTGTGTGTGTGTGTGTGTGTTTGTGTGTGTGTGTGTGTGTGTGTGTGTGTGTGTGTGTGTGTGTGTGTGTGTGTGTGTGTGTGTGTGTGTGTGTGTGTTGAAAAGGTAGGACACATAAGCACATGTCCAAACTGAGCGGAGATTGGACACACTCACCCTCCTAGTCTATTGATCTGGCTGAAGCCACCAGTGGAAATAATGACTCCAGACCTGTAGCATCCTCTTTTATACTCCCTCCCTCCCTCCCTCGCTCTACCTCATACTCTCGCTGTCTTTTTTCTGCATATTCTCATCGTTCACCCTAAGTAACCCGTACATCGTATGTAGCTGCTTGAAATTAATATTTAAGTGCTAAAGGGCCTAGAAAGAATGTTGAGGGTAGACTCCTCAAATTCATTTTGCAGGGTTTTTCCGCTTGGATGCAAGGGCATAGTTTCCATCCAATTTTACAGTTTCGGTTTGATTTACTCGCTAAATATCGCTCTCAACGGTGCCGTCTTACTGTCCAGCAGCCATTATCCAGATGAGTTTTGTGTTGATAAAAATATTGGTATCTACTGTAGCTCGTCTTCAATTACTACCATGAGCTCACAGCGATAAGCTTCATGAGCAGGAGTGATTGGGCTTTTCCGCCCTGGGTTTCACCTCTCGGGCTACTAATCGCCTGCCCAGGAATTGAATCATTTAATCTTTATTTTGACTTGAGCTTGTTTTGAACCCCACTCAGCAGGGAAAGAGTAATATGGCAGTTCAGGAGTAAAACTGCAAAATGCATTGTCTATCATTAAGTTTTAGGTCTCTATCAATGAAACTAAATTTACAAGACACAGCTACACACATATATCAATCATATGAAATATGATATAAAGAATATAACACAACATCTTCCATTCACACAAACACAAACCCAAAGAAAAAGAAAAAGAAAAAGAAAAAGAAAAAGTTACAACATTTCAACTAAAACAAATCTTAAGAATGGTTAGTGCTTTAATGTATAATAGAGCAGTTTATGTGGCATTGCCCATTATTTAGTTAGTTATTATGGAAAGCGTAACAACATACAATGTATATAAATGCAGTATTATATATATCCATATTATATATCCATGTGTAGACAGCATTAATTTCAGGGTTTTATTCTGATTGTTCTGTCCTACGTTCGAGCAAAGGTATAGAGAAACCCTGTTAAATATTTCAGCCTTACATGTTGTTTACATGTGTCACGTGAACCTTGTGATATCCCACAGAAGTTCTCCATGTGTGTTCAGAGTCTGCCTCCTATTTATTCTGCTACATTAAAATTATGCTCCACAGAACAAACAATTCACCAATTGTGTGTATGTGCGTGTGTATGTTTCCCAAGTTAAAGGAGAAGCTGAGAGATGGAAGCAGTCTATATTATTCATGGCCAGCCATGCATTTCCTCTCTCCTGTCTCTATCTCGTCTGTCCTTCTTTCTCTCAAAGTCTCGCAGAGTGTCTTTACCCGTCTTTCCCTGTAGATAATTTGCTTTGTTTTCTCTCTCTTTTTCCTCTCTCACTCACTCAGCCAAACATTCAGCGTTAGTTCATTTCTGGGTTTATCGTTCAGCGAGACCACATTTCCTTTCTTCTAGAAATTAATCAGTCCATCTGCCTGCCTTTACAGTAACACTCTGAAGCATTCGAAGTAGATCTAACCACAGAAAAGCATCATACAAAACATCATTTATTGTCCCAACGGGGAACGCAGACTGTAAGCTCAACACACAGAGCAACGCAGAACACAAAGTGGACAACCCACAACTCCATTACTTACAAGAACAACTTGCATAGTGCTCTATATCCAGAAAAAAATGTGTAGGCAATATAAGTGCAAGGGATGTGTGTTATAATGGGTAAAAGTAAATCTAGGGTTATAGCCTTATATAAATACACTGTATCTTGTGATTTTATGTGAAGAGCTCAACCATGTGAGCTTGATACTATAAAATACTCACCATAGTTTCTCTGTTTTGTGTGTCTTTGTCACCAAACTAGGTTAGGGTCACATGTATACTTGTGTAAGTGATGATGGTTTTGTTTTGAGGTTATAAGGCTGAGGTGCAGTTTGAGAAAATCTAGCCATTTTTATGTATCCAGCACCAGTGCCTCCTGTACAAAAGTTGCTATTGAAATCTGATTTTGAAAAAAAAAAATAGATAGCATTATAAGGGTTCTTTATTCCTTATTTTGACAGTAAACACAGAATAGAAAAACAGAAAAAAAAATAGAAGCACCAAAGGGGTTTGTGACTTATTGTTATTAGAGCATTCTAATAATTTACTTCACTAAATGAGTGCAGTAAAATTAAGAATGTTACGTAAGTAGATGAGTGTGAATAAGAGGGGATAACATTCAACAGAGATGTTTTAAACGTGCAGCGCCACAAAGTTGCACTGTGAATCAACTGTCTGCCTGAGACGCATCATTTTAGTATTGAAGGCATTCAACAAGCTTGACACGTGTCAGTTTGTCAAAAGTTGTCATTCATTCGTCACTCCTGTGTCCCTTCTTAAAAGAAGCACTTTGACTCTATTGAAACTATCTGACAATGCAACTCACAGACGCTTTAAGCGTTTGTCAACCAAGAACTTGAGATGTACAGGTGTTTTTGTAAGAATTTCTTCTTTCTTTCGAGTCCGAAATGTATTTTTCCTGGCTTCCAGACTTCTTCATTCAATTAGCTGACAGTTGCTGACAATGTGCTATTTGTATTATATTACACTGAAGATTGAAGGGCGTAATTTTTAGTCAAAAACGGATTTGTCACGTTTGACTTGGCATAAATAAATGCAGACTTGATGTTGACTGTGATGGATTACACAACTCAAATGAGTTTCAAGAGTCTACAAATTGATTTTCTTCCTGAGTGGTAAATGAAAGTTCATCACTTTGTCCATCTGAGCTCCGCCCAATTCAAACAAGTGAGAAACATACAGACAAAACAGCCCAGAAATCTTTCTCAATTTTGGCAGAAAATGTTGTGTTCATGTACAATAAGACTTAATTGCTTATAGCAAAAAGATGGTTAAGGAAATTGGTATTCAGGGCCTCTAATGTATTATAAGATGTACATGATTTCTAGCAAACGGGCTAAAAGACATCTCTTCCAATTTATTTTTCATGAGGCTAATTTAAGATTGTGAAGAGGTAGAGAGCAAGAGAGAGGGGGAAGGAAGAGTAAAATGGATTCAGAGGAAAAGGACGGGAGGAAACAGAGGGGGAGGAATGTTAGCCACCTTCAGGCTCTCTGCAGGATCATACTGATTTCTTTACCTCAAGGGAGATGTGTGTGTCTGTGTGTGTGTGTGCACACTTGTGTTTTTATACTAAACACTGACCTATGTCTTTAAGAGGAAATTAATCTGAACAACGACGCTCTTACCTATCCATCAGCTAATTGAAAGCAGAAAATTAGAGTTGAAATCGTGTCGCTCCAAGTGTGTCGTCTTCCGAATTGAAGAACCATAAATGATTCTATTTCATGAACAGCAGAAGTGTTTTATAATGCCATTAGTGCATATATTTTTAGCCTTGGTGTCCCAGCAGAGAATGAGGGGTTTTGTAAAATTGAAGAAATGGAATAAGGTCTCTTATTCCCAACACGCTGCTACTGATTGTACATAATATTCAAATGGTTTGAAAAGTCTGGTGTAACGTATGTCTTTTTAGCAGCTTGTATTTGTAGATGTAAAAATGTTTTGCTTTCTCTGTGGGAGGGAGCGTCACACCAAGCTCCCTAAAGAAAGCGTGCCATAAGTGTTCCCTTGCTTACTAGTAAGTTCTCATATCTCTCTATCTTGCGTCTGCTTATTTTGGTACTTTTCTCTCACAGGAAGTGAGGTTTGAAGCACAAAGGATGTACAGTCATGTGTTTCTGTCGGGCTCTCAGTTCCAGCAGTCTTGTTAGTCGGTCCTCTGGTGGGCTTGTCATGGATGGATAGCTGCACTACAGAGAAGGTGGTCTGTCGCCATGGGCCTATAAACACATACACACACACGCACACATTCACACACAAACTTTGCCGTGAGCATCACCCTGCTGGGTGACAGCACCCAGGCAAGATAGATTAAACTAAGAGTGGAGTGTTGCGTCTCTCTCTTTCTCTGTGTGTGTGTTTGTGTGTGTGTGTGTGTGTGTGTGTGTGTGTGTGTGTGTGTGTGTGTGTTTTACTGCCTCTGGGTGTGTGTGGATGTGCATTTTTGTTGGGCACTTTCTTCTGTGTGCGTGTCTGGGGCTGATAGCTGTCAAATCACTTCTTGCAGCTAAGAATCATGGGTAACAAAAGCCTGTTGTGCAGCCTGGGGCATCAAGCACTTTCTGTTACTTTTCTTAGTATGGACCCAGACAGGAAAAGGTTAAGAAACAATTCAGCAATAGAGAAGAAGGGGCAGTTGTTCTAAAGATGACATCTTTTTAGAATAACCTTGTCGCCAACCCTGCTGTTTTTTTAATATTTTTAATGTATCTTTTTGCTTAATGCTAAATGTCTGCATTGAATTTACGGTATGGAAAGGTTAGGGAAATATCATGTTTATGGTTAATAAAAGCAAACATTAATTGCAGGTCTGTTACAGGACACTCCTGCATCAAAGTCGAGCACATTACGCGCCTATCCACCACCCCGACGGCCTTGGCCTTACTTTGCACCTTGCTACATAAAGAGCAATCTCAAAATCGGTCTGACGACAGATAACGCTCTGGGGGGCGAGCGGTTATATTTCTGCCATTACAAGCTAATTTTAAACCAATAAAAATCATTGTCAAACGATAGCCGGTGGGTTCCCAGATTGCATTTCGACTAATGCGTTCCGCCTCTTTTACTCCAGACAGACTGTTTACCTGCATTCAACTAAAGCCTGCTCTAACGTGATTGGTCACTTCTACTCAGACTACAAACAGAAACCAGAACGCTTCTGATGCCAAAATCCTGTGAACACAGAATGGGTTCATCGAGATTGCATATAGGGCACCTGCATTGCCATTGAACAGTCAGTGCCAGTGATGTTGGGCTGCTTTAGAAATGCTGAAGGTATGTTGTTCGCTGATCTGTAGAATAGACGTTTCCATTTATAGCAGGGCTCTGCTTCCATGTAAGACATAGAAGAAGAAGTAGTCATGCCCAGGGGGCTTCGGTAACACGTGTTTGATGTTGCGTCGTTCTTTTCATCTTGCAGGTCTCTGTATCTCATGACAGGCCACTGAATTTTCAGCATCGGGAAATAATTTAGAAATTGAAATCAACACTACATACTTTGATTTAAAGGGGCGCTCCAAACCCTCTGTCTCAGGCTTTTTGTTAAAGTATCAAGCCCAATCTGAGGCAACTCCGATGACATCATCATTGGTATTTTAAGTCCCTCCAGAGACATTGTGGTTTCAAAGTCTGAGTTCTGAGTGTCTGACACTGCTGGTATATGGTTCTCTAATAAAGATAAATATCACAGACGGATGTAATTATGTTGATTAAGATACATTGGTTACTGCATTGAATAGTATCTATGGCACAAGCATCATCAAAGTAGGTAGCTTTGAGTTTCAGATCTTTCATCTCTCCGACCTTTTTATCGGTTTAGCCTTGCTCTCTTTCTTTATTTCAGTCTGCTATGTCTGCATTTCTGTTGCGTTCTCTTCCGTTCTTTTCATCGGTCGTCACCATAGTGACCAGTGCTGGACTCGAGAGGATGAAACCAAGGTTATAAGGCGAGTCTTCAAAAAATCTGGCTGTATTCCTGTCTCTTCCCCTCTTCTTTTACACTCCATTGGCCCTTTCATCCCACCTCTCTTTCTCTTGCTTTCTACCTTTATATCTCTGACTCTTTCCTCCTAAAAAAATGTGCCGGTTGTGTGTGTATTTTCTCTTTTCTTTCCTTCCCTTTCTCTCTTCTGTACATCCCTCTATTCTTATTAAGATAAGGATAAGGTCTTCCGGTTTGAAATGACCGAACTATATAGGCCATCAGAGTGTCCTTGACTGTCTATGTGTGCGAAATAGTGTGTGTCCTGCTATCCCATCTATCTAGGCCAGTCTTGATGTGTGTGCTCCACGGACCACTTCCCCACAGACCACATTGTATGTGTGCGCGTGTGTGTGTGTGTGTGTGTGTGTGTGTGTGTGTGTGTGAGGGAGAGAAAGAGTTAGTTAGTGTGTATATCTGTATAGAGCAGTCCACTTCCCAAAAGACCAGGCTCACTTTCACACTCTGGAGTCATAATGGCTAAAACAGGCTTGTTACAGGACTCCTAGAAAAGTGTGTGTGTGTGTGTATGTGTGTGTGTTTCCACCTCCAGAGCTGCGTCTGTAACCAGCTCCAGAAAGAGGAGTGGCTGGTTTAACTCTTTAGGGTAGCTTTCGTGTGACTTTTTGTGACTCTATGGATGGCAATGTCTGTCTGTTGGTCGGTTGGTCAGTCTTCCCCAGACGGAAATATCTCTACAACAATCAGATAGATTACCAAGAAATTCATGGTTCCCGGAAGATTTAACTTCGGTGATCATCTGACCTTTCCTCTAGTGCCACCATGAGGTTGAGATTTGTGGTTTTGAGTGAAATATCTTGTCACCTACAGTGTGGATTGCCATGATATTTACTACATATATTCACGGTCCCAAGAGGATAAATTCTGTATATGTATTCAATACTTTGCTATATGGCCAAATTCCTGCAAAACTAATTCCCATCGCTCTCAACTGTATTATGTGTTTCGTGCTAATTAGCATGCTAACACGCTAAAAAAATGTAAATATCAACTGGTAAACATCCATATGTTGGCATTGGCATTGGTAGAATGTTAGTATTCTAATTTTAGCATTTAGCTCAAATCACCACTGTGTCTAAGCACACACCTCCCAGAACCGCTGGCATGGCTGTAAACCCTTAGTCTTGTTCTGTGTGTGTGGTTGATTAAAATATATACCTTTTCATATTGAGCTATGCTTTTTTGTCTGTACCCATATGGTTGTTGCACATTTACTATTCATGTATTTCGTGTCACGCACACTGAAGAAAGTCTTTCAGCCTCTCAATCCAAAGCATACGCACAGAAAGCGAACCGTCTTCATGTCGACCTTCCTCCTCGCACAAAATTGATTCTGCATGTGTGCGTCTGTGGTATATACCAAAGTCACCCAGTATGGAAATTAGTGAGTGATCACACACTCCATTTCAGCCGGGTGACGGGAGATAGTGGGCACAGTGGTAGTTCAGATGTAACTGTGGATATTCGTCTTTCTCTCTGCACTCTTCCTCTTTATTCCCCCTTTTGTTTTATCTCCCCTCTCCACCCTTTACCCAAACTCATCTTCTCTTCACATCTGTGATTTGTATTCTAGATCGATATGTCTGAAAGAGAGAGAGCGCGAGCGCACGAGAGAGAGAGAGAGAGGAGATGATAGGTTTTTTGGGGATTGGCTTGGCGCCTGTAGTGATGTCATCAGAACAGGAGGCGCGACATCGTCTGTTGTCATGTCAACCAAAAGAGATTGAACATGCTCACAAAGGGAGAGACAGATTAAAGGAGGGGATGGAGGGATGGGGAAGATAAATAATCACAGTCTATGTGTAACATGTTGGGATTTTAATAACCTTGTTATAATTGTACACGTGAAATAAAGACTTACCTCGATGTTACCATGTTAAATACACACCTCAGCCTGTTCGCCAATGCTGTTTAACATCTTCAGACGTCGGTCCCTCCAGTGTTTTCAGCAGTGGACAGTGTAAAATGTCATAGCTGGTCTCCTGCGTGCATGCGTCTGGTTTGCAGTGTGATAAAGTTGATGATTAATGACATTACCTCAACGTGGCAGACGGGTAACCATGGCGATACCACATTAAACAAACACTGTGTTCCGACAGGGGAGGAGAGAGAAAGGGGGAAACGAGGACGAGGACGAGGAAGATGTTTTTTCTGAGAGATTCATTGTGATTGTTGTAATGTCGTGATAGTTTGTTCTCTAACAGTGGAGGCCAGAATACAGCTCAGACCTTTAAAGGGTCACCTCACTCAAAGATAATGAAGTGCTACCATGTCAGGAAAGAATGACATAACGGCTTTTCTATTTGTTACTGGAACTGTTTCATGGTCACTCATGTATTGAGTGATTCGATATCCTTCGGTTTCTAAAAGCTGCTATAAAACCCACATATGATTCAAAACAATTTCCTTGATCCTCATTTTCCTCTGACCCTTTATTTATTCACCATCCATTTGATCACCTTTTCTCCCTCTGTCTGCTCGTCTGTGGTTAGCAGCAATCTTCTGTTTTTCCCTTTTCCTTCCATTTCGCTCTTCCGTCCCTCCTCTGTCCTCCTCCAACTGCTATGAACCCTCCCGTTTCCGTCCCCCTCGTCTTCACTAATGAAGCAGAGATCTGCTTGGGGCCATTTTCCTCTCTATCAATATTCTATGGCAATTATCAGGGCTGGGTTATTAACACTGACACAGGGAATCATGTCGCACTGCTCAGTCCTCTTGTTACCTCGCACACACACACATGTAAATGTAAAACAAGCACATGACACGGTCTCTCATACTCACACTGGGCACACTGACAGATATTTGTATGTTTGACTCATGCCAATGGGTGAAACATGTAATTTCAACTCAGTATGATTGAGCTCTGTGATTAGATGACGCATCTGTGAAAAAGTCCTAATATCATCTATTAGGCGACTCTCGAAGGATCGCTAACAATTCAATTCAAAGGTCATGTGACTAGTTAGGTGTTCTGCTGTGGTGTTGACTATATTGGCTGTGCAGAGCTATTACAATACACTCGTAACTTAAAACTTAATCATTGGCTGTGTGTTCGACTCCGTGTTATAGTTATTTATATGGTTACATTTAGGCATGATAGGATTATCAAACACGTCTGTTGTCTTTTTACTTTCACAGTGACAGAAAAGTAGCTTACTAGTTATGCCTTTAGCTGCTTCTGACAATCACGAGCCTCTTGCCTTGCAAATTGTAGCGTTCCCTCAAATCTCTCATCTTTCATTACAGTGTTTAAAAAGAGTCCCACGTTTAAACCCCTCAATTGCTTGTTGTCAAGGAAGTTTAAGTGCTATATTTAAACTAGGAAAGCGTACATTGTGTCAAATTAACACTGCACTTCTGAAAATAGTGGCTATGCTAATGTTCCCAGAATATAGAGTGGTGCAAGAATGCATCCTAAAACCAGGAGTTAGCATGTTTTGCACTTCCGGTTCCCTTGTGTCATCTCGGTTTTTGGTTAGATGCCTGAAATAAGGTCTGTGGTTAACACAAGCTTAAGATATTTTAACATTTTGTTCTATGATGTAAAACACGTCAGTAGATAGCCCTCTCATGAATTTTGAAGCCTCTACGTGTCTTAAAAAAGGCGGTCATAATGCCGACTAGTAGGCCTTTACAGCCTCGTCGTGTATTCTCGCTCATGTGACCGATTACAGCTCTACGTTAGCAAAAATCATAAAAATGGTGTTCATTTGTGAAGCTTATCTTGTTGAACAAAATGTGTAAGGTTTCTAAACTTGTGTTAGCCAGAGAGCATATTTTCTGTAATTATTCAAAATCCAATGGAGAAATCCCATTGCCGTTTTGTTCGAGGGAACCAGTGTGATGCTTACTTCTGGGGTAGGCCTACAAAAATACCTCATCTCTGCAGCACTCTATAGCGTCTGGTTTTATATGTAGGACCACTGAGCGGCTCTCCAGCTTTCAGCATTTTATCCTAATCAACTTTTTACCTCATGCCAACAACAGCCCAATGTGGCAGTGGTGTATTAAATTATCATTTTCCCACATTTAACTTATGCTCATGCTTATTATTGCCAGATTCAACAGCTCAACGAGGCAGCAGGTTTCCGAGTGTTAATGATGCAGGAAGTCATGTCACAACACAGTAGGGCTGATTGGAGCATAGATGTTAAGGTGCTCGGTAGACTGGTTCCTAAGGTGGGTTGGGACCAGAAGCAGAGAATAAAATAAAAAAATCAATGGTCTTTGAAGCATCGTCACCACAGGATCTGAGATTGAGTGTGCCTAAATATGGTCGACTTTCACTGTAGGAGTCAGCCTCATTAAAACAAGCACATCACTATTTGTGATAAACTGCAATGAGTGTGGTGCTTTGGGGAGGACCAGGCCATGAAAGGAAGTCCTGTTCACTGCTGGTCAGCAAGCATGTAGCCTATTTACAGTAATATTTGCCAACAGCAGGCAGCCCACATAGACAGTCACACAGAAGAAGAGAAGTAAGTTTAGACAAACATTCACTTTCATGATGACCAGTTCTGGAAGAGTTTGAAAGACCTGCATATTTCGGGTAAAGCCAGCAACAACCTTTTCTGTATTAATCAAAATCAAAAAGATGGAGCAGTTGACTGAGTCCACATAGACACATACGCACTAAAGTTATGAACTATTTTGGGAGCAACGCATGAGCTAAGGGACTTACTGTTCATAAGCCGCTGGTCAGAGCTAATATACGAGTATTACTCACATACATAGGTCTTGCCAGAAACAAGCACTTGAGGCCATGACCTATGTTTTAAACACTGCCTTAAATTATATAAATGGCTCCAGATATAGACTATAGTTGGCTAAATTTGATGGATTTGTATTCCAGCATCCACAACTCCTTGTATGATGACATCTAACAAGTAACTTTTACAAATATACTCCTTTAGCTGAATATGTTGCACTGTTGCTTAAATATAGCCAACATTTTCCATATTGCATTATATCTGTCGTTTTATGATTTCTCTGTGGAATAAAACTCAAAGCTATAGCTGCAGAAGAGGTAGCTGCTATATTGGGATTTAGTGTTTGGCAGTTCAGACAGGCAACATCAGCCAGTCCCACAGTCGGAGCCAACTGCTTGTTGACTGCCCAATCTGATAGGACTGACTGACGAGAGGGCGTCCAACGAACACACAAATGCACACACGCACACTCGCACAAATATATTTGCAACCCAGTCAAACATCAGTCCTGTCAGTTAAGGTAAATGAAAATCAGCACCACAATCTCTTTCTTCCTCTCCCTCAAACACACACTCACATGCACAAATTCCAGAGAGGAAACAACATCTGTGGCATCTGGCCGATCCAAGCTTTGATCTTAGGTCATATCACAGCCATCCAAGAGAAACGTGACAGTCATCTGCCCTCACTCATGTGTTGTTTGTTCTCCAAAAAAATCAAGCTCAGGAAGAAAACACTGCGTGTCTTTTTTTTTTAAAGAACAAAGTCAGCGCTCTGTCGCACACACATACATACTAACACACGTACTGTACACACATGTTGGACCTCTTTTCACCTACAATCACGCTCTCTGTCTTCACTATGAGTCACTCCCTTTTTTCTCTCTTTTGCTTTCGCTCAGTTGCTGTCACTCACAGTGTCTTTGTGCTGCTCTGCTGTCCGATTTTGTCCGTTTTCTGCCTCTGCGTAAAAGTGCTTTGTGTGTGTGTGTGTGTGTGTGTGTGTGTGTGTGTGTGTGTGTGTGACTGTACCTCTAAGTCAGGCATCTGGTGGCTATCAGAGTTAATCACCCAAGCTTCCTATAGCCACCATGACACTCAAGCTCACGCAAACACACACAATGGCACACGAAGCAGAGAGCACATTAGACACTTTTGGAAAGAAACATAGACAGCAGGGGATGAATAAAATGGAGGGCAGCAAGAGGCCACAGGAAATAAGGAAATAATGAAGGGTAGTGAAAGGTGGCGGGATGTGTGAAATGGGCTATCACACCTTTTTGCATTCAAGAATAGTAGGACTTGATAATGACACCGCTGTACCACTTAAATAGATGTGAACGGGATGTGTGAAATGCCTGGACAGCAAACGCAGTGTTCATTTAGTGTGCTGGAAGCAGGTGAATGAGTCAGAAGGGAAACACAACAGAGCAGCAATCCTCCTCAGATTAGTTAATGTCTGATTAACGAAATGTCAGACCAAAACGTCACATTCTGGGGTTCAAAACCAGGGATAAAGATATCTGTATGCAGAGGTCAGAGTCAAACTCAGGTTCACTTTAATATCACAAGCTCTGTGATTTGGACACAGACTTTTCATGGTCAGGGTTAGCAGTAATTTGCATGGCTGAGTCAAGGCAGGGCTGTCCTGTCGGGGGGGACAGGTCAGGGCCTGGAAATGATAAATCCACTTATGAAAGTAAGACAGGGGGAGGCAGACAGGCAGTTCTTTTCCGCTGACACTCTGCTGCCTTCTGTAGTCCCTGAGCCAAGCTACACCACGGTAATCACTGAGAGGACAGATACTGTGCGGTTCTGATGGTGGACTGCAGGTGAAAGGTCAAACAATGTCTCATTTGTTTTGGTTGCTTGGCATATAATTATTTTTCCATTTGGCGAAAAAGTAATCTGTCCTACATTTCCTTGTCATCTGGCTCTTGTTTGTACTCATTTTGTGCTCACTGTTGGCTGTCTCTATCCAGAGTGAAACTTTCCATTATTTATGAAGCGAAGCTGTAATGTGACTTTGTCCACGCTGTGAGCGAGGCTGAGCTGTGCCACACTGCTCCACACATGCAGTAAAGGAGTTGTCAGCCTCAGTAGAGGCAGCTGTATTCCATCTCAACTGTTTACTGTTAAATGGACAAGGTCGGGACACCTAGTACAATCCGAATGTGTCTGTGCCTCTTTCTGACTCCGTCTGTCTCGCTTTATAGCACTCTCCTTTCATCTCTCTCTTCTTGAGTTTGTCATGAGGTTTACAGGGGGAGGTTCACGTGCTGCATATCTCCAGGGCTACAGTAACAGCATTGTCATGTATGTTTTATTGCATGGCTGATATTATTTGTGGGTCCACATCTCCGCAAGTTTAAACTCAAGGCAGCCGAGTCGAACATTTGATGGAAATACAACTTTACTGGCCGATGAAAATCGTGTTTCTCCACATTTGTTGTTTCCTTTGTGAACTGAGAAAATGTCCCTGCTTCTTAATTAAATCATTTTGTTCTTATTATTTATATAAATATTCTGTTTTTTACATAGTATTTACAGGATAGCAACAGTAAAAAAATCTGTGAAAAATTATTTACATATCTAATCCTATTGCATCAAGATGTGCACCGTTCTGAGATATTTCACCCAGGACATTCTCTTTTTTTTTCTTTTTTTTTCAGTACATTAAATCACATGTCAAATAATACTAGATATCTCATTATGTGCAGACATGCCGCACAAAGTGACAGGAAATTGTGTGTAATGAATGTCATGTTTCTATAACTAATCACCTGACCTTAGAGAAAACGCTGTTTAGGATGTCGTCTCCTCCCCTGTGTGTAGTATGAATGTTCCCGTATAAATTTTAGAGTTTTTTTAGTTAGTATTCATCACTGAAGTCAGTGTGAGTATTGGACTTTGATTCTTTTCTGAAGGCTGCTGTCGATTCAAAGATAAACGGACAGACAGACATGCTGACATGGCCATAGAGATTGTTTTGGAGCACAATATGGTAGAAAAACTGATCCCACCACTTACTGTCCACTGTCATCCACAAACGGAAAGAACACACACACGCCGCTTTCCCCAGTCATGCTGCTGCCTCCTGGGATCAGTGAGAGCAGCTGTGCTAGCAGTGCAGTCATAGTAAATCAGAATTTTCTCCTAATTGACCTGCCTGCTTAGATAAATGTGAAAAGGAAAAAAAAAGCGTCCTGAGAAAGAAAGTGTTTATTTAAGTAAAAAAAAAAAAGCACAAACAACAAAAAATGAAACATTAAATATTGAAGAAGATGGTTAGTATTTTTGTTTAAATATCTTTTCTAATTAAGAAATATTAGTTGGTTTAGTTTTGAATGAAATTTCAGAATGATTAATATAGTGGAATGGATTCATTCCAATCCAGTTAAGTAGAGCTACTTTATTTGATTAATTTTTCAGTTCTTGGTCATAATTTATAAACAGCTTTTGGGAACTTGAAGCACTCCATCACAATAATCACACACAGTATAATTACCCGTTTGCACGTGAGAAATATCAAATTCATGTGTGGTCGCAGTATATTTGGAGGCCTGTGTGCACAGATTAAATAAAGTGTTGATAGTTATCTCTTAACTTCTGTTAGTATTTACTTATTGTATTCTTATTTGTCAATTAGTGTTTTTTTAATCACCACTCCCTTTCCCCTTTTGTCCAACGTATCAAGACTATCGTTGAGGTTGTTATGTGATTCTCCTCTCTGAGCATGCTCACTCGCATGGCTATGATTGGATGGAGAGAGAAACACCATAGCAACAGCCAGCTGATGGATTAAACCCCTAATTGGGAAGAGAAAGTCACTGTGATTACGCACACACACACACGCACACACACACACACACACACACACACACACACACACACACACACAGACACACACGCGTGCGCGCACACACCCACGTACATACATTTAATTAAAAGGAAACGGAAGCCAGAGGACAACTTACTTTCTCTTTCTGTGCAGCAATGTTACCATTTCTGCTAATTCACATACAAATACACACACACACACACACTCTGTCAATCACACCATCACTCACTCAGCTACACTATAGGAATCAAACATGGCCGCTTCTCCCTTGCAGAGTGTTCCCCATGCCCCTCCATCATCTGTGTTAATCAGCACCGTGTGGAGCCACTCCACATTCATTACTCCTTGATTAATCCATTAATTATGAGAAAACTCTGTTTGATTGTTACTGAACAATATGAGTGTGTTAGTGTGTGCTTACCATGCATAAGTGTATAAGTGTGTGCACTGGTTGTTGTGACTGTGTGCGCTTACGTAAACGTTTACAGTGTGTACTGTTTGAATATACTGTGAATGTTGGTAGCTGCACACATCATGCTTTCACATGTGCGTGTGTGCGCGGCGTGTGAACTGAATACATTATTAGGCTAGAATGGATGTAATTTGCAGTGGGCTAATAGAAAGTGGTCATGCAGGCAGACCTAGCTGTGCATTACAAATCACTACAGTTGGCCTGCTCCTTCCTCAAGGTGACATTCAGCTCTGCGTATTCACCTGAAAAAGTTTGTGTATAGGTGTGTGACGTCCGATTTCACTTTTGTTTTAAAGTCCGAGACAAAAGAGAAAACCCTTAAGAGGGATTTCTGCTGGACCTTAGTGAGGAAGTGATTCAACCTTTTGCCCTTGAAGCTCTTGTAATCAATGTCTTGGATACACGTCCAATTTTTTATGGCTGTTCGTGTGCTTTTCATAATTTTATATAATTTGTTTGGTAACTGTTCCCATGTCCCCTTGAGAATATTCAGTCTGAGTGTGGGCCCATATTGAGTGTGGGCCCATATTGCATTCTTTGTGTGATAACTGAACCAGCTGTACGATCAGTCTTTCCATTTTCTGCTGCTCATCTGAGTCTGGGTAGCAGTGGAAGCGGGCAAAGCAAAGTAACCCAGACAACCTGACATCCTTCTCCCCAGCCACGTCCTCCAGCTCCTCCTCAAGGGATCCTGAGGCCTTCCCAGGGCACATAAGATATTCAATGCAGCATGTTCTAGGTCTGCGCTGGGGTCTCCCCAAGTTGGACTTGCCCTGGATACCTCCACAGAGTGATATCATCTATAGGCATGAAATATCTCAACCGCCTCAGCTGGCTTTTTGAAAGATAGAAGAGATATTCCACTCCAAGCCTCTTCAGGATGTCAGAGGTCCTCGCCTTGTCCCCGAGGGAGAGCTCTGACCTCAGACCAGCTACTTGACCTCTTCGAAATATGTGGCAAAAACTATCAGGTGGCAATCCACCATTTTCCAGCAGAGTACCTTGGCCTCAAACTCGAATGAATATTTGACTGTGTCTTGTCTGGTTGTGCATCGGTACGGACGTATCAGCTGACAGACTATATTGAAAGTAGCAGCAATTGGAAACAGGAATGCTAATAAATTCACACATAGGACAGAGTCTGTCTGCACATCTTTGTTTTTCTATTTCCTGTACTTATATCTGTCAACTTATCTGTCTCCTTTCTTACTTTTTTTCCCCTCTCTTTTCTTGCTTCACGCTTATCTTTTCTTCATCTCTTCTCCTACACTCTGTTTTCCCTCTCTCCTGTTTCCCATCTTTCTCCCTCTCTCTTTCTTTCTCTCTTCTCTCTTGCGATGGATTATTTTTGGGCTGTCTGGTTAATTTCAGTAGGAAGTCAAGCTCAGTGCCAGGGAAAGTGGAACACATATAAAGAAACCAAAAGACAAACAGAGACATCAAAAAGCCTCTCGTCTTCTTGCAGCCTTTCAGCAAGACACTGCATTCAAGCTCTGTCTCTAATATCTGTGTGTGTGCGTGTGCGTGTGCGTGCGCGTGCGTGCGTGCGTGCGTGTGTGTGTGTCTTTTGAAAGTTTTTGTTTGTATCTAAATGTCATTAAATTCTCCTCTCCACTCAGTACTTTTTAAAAATAGGCCTTTTATCACATAATCAAGCATTTATCCGTATTTCGGTAACATTTAGACCCTTTGCCAAAATAAAAGCCTGTTTCACATGACTTGGAAGAGTTGCAACAAGGTGGCCTGGTGTCTTTGTCCTGTACACCCTGACAGCTTCAATCCCAGCATCAGCTAATGTGTCCATCAACTGCTGTGTGACATGCTTAAGTGTCCTTGAGCAAGTCACTGACACCCCGCCTAATCACTGTAATTTACTTCGGACGGGAGCGTCAATTAAACACCTCGAACGATTGAACAGTTTTATCGCCTCTCCAGAATAGATTTTTTTCTTTGCTCCTTTTGCTCAGTCGACTCGCACCAAAACTTTGGGATGTAAGAAATGTGTCTGTTTAATAATTCCACTGTTAGCGCGCCTGATGAATGTCGGTGATCCAGTCAACAGCTCGAGTGGTCTGAGTGGAGATGGCAGATTATACTGTATTACAGGCAAAGAGGATGATAGCAGTTATTAATCTAATTACAGGAAATAGAAAGCTGGTGTGTGTTTGTGTCGTATTTAAGATCATAAATCGTGTGTATCATGTGTATCATGTGTCCTTTGTATGTCTGTGTGCATTGTGTGTGTGTGTGTGTGTTCATTCTCTGCTTATGGCTGTGGCTTAGTGTGAGTGAGATTTACACTGTGTGCTGTGCTGACCTAGCTTATTTCTGACTCCGTGAGCTTGTGTGTTTCTGCGTGTGTGAGAGTGACAGCCACAGGTTATACTTTAGATGGTCTCCGTATGTAGGTGGCATATGATCGGCTTATGGGACAATACGCTGCAGGACACACACACACGCACGCACACACACACACACACACACACACACACACACACACACACACACACACACACACACACACACACACACACACACACACACACACACACACACACACACACAAAGGTGTTAATATCCCATCGGGCAGGTCTGACTCAAACAGTTTACTCTCTCTCTCTTTAACTTGGTGACTCACAGAGAGGTAGATTGCCCTCAGGTGTCATGGCGTAAGATGAATAATTCACCCCAAGGACCCCTCACCCCTCTTTCTCTCTCTCTCTCTCTCTCTCTCTCTCTCTCTCTCTCTGCCCTTTCTCTCACCTTCTCTCTCTCACCAGACTCCCTCTCTCTTAGTATTTTTTAATTAGCCTCTGTGTGTGATGGAAGAGGCAGCATATGTTGCACTGTATCAGAGAGAGAGAGAGAGAGAGAGAGAGAGAGAGAGAGAGAGAGAGAGAGAGAGAGAGCGAGAGAGAGCGAGAGAGAGATTAAAGGGACGGAAAGCATCAAGAGAAAATTAAAATGTCCGAAAAAAGATAGACTGAGGAAGCAAGATGAGATAGTTGGAGCACCAGGCCGGGACAGAAACACAGGGAGGCCACATGAAGTATCGTGTGCGAAGGTGTGCAGGTGAAAGCATTAAGGCAGGGTTTTCAATCTCTCACTTGTACCCTTGAACGAGGTCAGCCAGCAGAACCTGGTTACTGGGAGTAACAAAATAAACAATACACATAATTCAATCTCTCCATTTCTTCTGTGCCAAGATACAGGGAGAGCTACAGAATATTAACAAGTGAGCCAGCAAGTTTTGTTTGGATGGTTGTCAAAGAACACATTTACAGTCGTACCTGGGCAGCAGAACAGCTCGATGCATTTGGAATTGTTAAGTCACACTTTGTGCTTGAGTCTTGGACGAAAAGAAAAACACTTTCTTGATTCATATGTATGTTTGGAAGTCAGCGCTAGGCCATGTTTGGACCAGGATTTATTTAGCATCCTCAATCAGTTCATTGAGACTACCACGTTGGTACATAAGGAACCCACAAACAGAAGTCCATCAGGAAAATAAGTCGATTATGGCTCAACTTTTGTCACAACATAACGCAACGTCATCTGGCAACATGCTGTATTTGCCAATCAAACATATACAAGCTCACACTTGTGCTAGATCATTTTTCTCACATGAAAGGCGTTATTCTACGGTTGCTCTCGTATTCATCAAGATGGAGGAAATGACTAAAATAATTTCTCACTGCATTAAAAACCACTGTGAAGTGTTTTGGTGTCCGATATGCCCTTCAACATATGGATCTGTCACTCAAACCTTACTCTTGTAGGTCTAGTTTGTTGGGTCTGCCGTACATTTCTGCTGGTCGCACGCCCATGCTTTTTTTTAAAAGCCCCTGGGTGCCTTTACAGTGGTTCTTTTTTATTCAGTAGAAACACCAAATTTGTTCAGTGGAATGGCAGGTAATGTGGTGTAAGGAACTTTAACTGGTTATAAAACAGTCTCAATTTAAATGCATCTATATGACCTACGTAAGTATGCCAGACCATCAGGGAGAAGATTAGTTTCTATATAACGGGTTGGATTCCGAGAAAATGAGATCAATCATGCAGGTTCACCGGGAACTCCTTCTGCTCCGACTCCAGTGGGGCCTCCGGCAGACCCAGATCCGGCTTTGCCGCGCTGGGAGCCAACACCTCCTTGCTGGAGACCCAGGGTGTATTGCTGCGCCTGCTGCAGGGCAGGGAGCACGGGAAAACCAGGACCAAGACTGATCAAGGCTCACTGTCGGACCCTGCTGCAGTAAAATTAAAGGTTTTATGAGGGGAATATGGTGCAAAAAATCATCACAAATGGCACTTATATTAACTTTAATTCATCTCAGAATAGTTTGCAAAGCCCAAAGGCTCATTGTCATGCCTCACATGAACAGAGTTACACACGTTCACACCTGGGAACTTCTGCTGTGCGTGTTTTGTGATGTGATTAGCGAATGCACTGTATCTGGTATTGGCAGCTCGTCTGTATTAGCAGTCTTGAAGTGTCCCTACTAACTCATTGTGAGACATTTGGGATACGAGCATGAGCTAAATGCTGACATTTTTTAAAGTTTAATACCCACAGGGAAGGCATCTTTTATTCCCTCTAACTGACTCATATGCCAGGATTTTATACCTTCACAGATCACAAGTATAATTGTCCCCCTTTTTTCATTGATCTGCTTGTCGGTTTGGAATGATCTGCTGCGCTCATGTTCCAATTTTGCGTCCTTAATACATCAATAAAATGTCAAACTTGAGAGGAAAGACAAGATAAAAATACCTGCTTGGACGACATCAGATGCTATTTCAGTTAGTTTGCATTTCACTTAAGCTTTGAAACCACTTGAAAAGCCTGTTCTGACATTTTCTCTTCCTTATTCACTCAAGGATCATCTCAAAACGAAAGCCTTTTCTCTCTGTCAGACCTTGAATATTCAAAGACATGCACTTTACTACAAATCCAGCCACACAATCACTTGCAGCACGAGGCATTGTACTGGGAAGAGTAGAGTTTAACAGCAGCGGAAAAGGGGTCAGGAACAGAAGAGAAAGGAGTGAAAAACGTATCTCAAGCTTGGTAAAGAGAAAAAAATGACACAAACAGAGATTTGTCATTGTCAGCATCCTTCCGCCCAACATTTCAATTTTTTCTAATTCGGTCGGGAAGTTCACCAAGTTCACTTCCTGCTTGGCGAGGTCACATCTTGCCTGTCGTGACATGATTGGGTGAACAGGTAGCACCCTCCCCTACCACCACACACACACTCACTCACACAAACTCTTTCTCTGTCTCTCTCTCTCTCTCCCCTCACCCTTTTTTTTCCGCCAGTGTCCAAAAATACCTTTAAACCCAATTAGTGGAATTAATTTCACTTATAGCAAGTTAATTATTTTGTGATGGATTGAAAAAAGGAGGAGATGAGGAAGAAAGGGAGGAGAGGAGGACAATGAAAAGAGCAGAGGAACCTGAGAGGAGTCCTAAGGGGAGAGCTAAACTTAGTCTCTCTTTACAGTCTCTCTGTCTCTCCGTCGCTCTTCCGCTTGTTCTTTATCCGATCTGTCTTGTCTCCATTTCTACCCGTCTGTCATCCTCTCTCTTTCTCTCTTTTGCTTTTCTTCTGCTCTCTCTTTCACTCTGCCATTATTTACTGTCACAGTCCATTTTTGGGAGTCACCCTGAACAAATGATCAACAACGAAGCTAATTATTTATTGCTTGTTCATGACACATTAGGAATGCCCTGACAAGAGGTGCAGCCGGAAGTTTAACTGCAGAACAAAGAGCTAAATTGTATTAATTTCGAGGAACACTGTCTAAAGCTGTAGAATTATGCTTCTTGCTTTTTTTTAGCTTAACTCAAGATATGGTTTGGTAATGCAATGTGTCTCTTTTGAGGGTGTCGTATATGTCATGCAGCCCAAGAGTTTGTTCTGCTCAATGAAGTTCTAAAGGTGAGATACCCAAGGCAATTAACATTGTTTTTCAAGCACTGGTCAATTTTGAGATTTTGGGCTATATAAACAAAAAGTTAACCTTTAAGTTAAACTTTCAGAGCATGTGTAGTAGTAAAAACAATTGTCTTAATGTAAGTAATCAACTGGGGAAGTTTCGTGGTGAAATCTATTTGTTCTTTTTTTTTTTACCCAATTCACCTGTAGTGTCTTTGAAGCATATGGGACTCTACAACACATATCTTTAATTATAATCAATAAGATAATGCCTTTTTTGCATATTTAATCAGGAACACTTGTTTGATAAATTGTGCCTTTTTATCCACCAAACACAAATAATGCAATGCAAAAATAACTCTTTGCATGTGGCATACATTTCCTAGGGCACCTTGGGTCCTTATTCATATGAAGAGAGGATGCTGAGGTTTAGAGGTCAGAGGCTACAGTGGGTGTTGTGGTTTAGTGCTGTATGTTGTTACATAATTATGGTGACCACACAGACACACAAACACGCACACTCACACAAACACACAAAGTCTTTGATTTTCCTTGCCCGTCCCCGTCTCAACCTTCCTTAAAAGCCTTGGAGTAATTCCCAAACTTTTCTGGCGGTAAGCCCTTCGATCGGCTCACTATTGTGCAGCAGACGAGACTGGTGGAGGGTTGACCTCTGTGTGTGCTGCATCCACTGCTTTACAATCCTGTCAGGATGATGCTGAGCAAGCTTATGCTTTCCACTAAAACACAGTCGATGTACTAAAGCCTTTGCACAAGACTAGACAGAGCAGATAAATGCAGCGCACACAGAGGTCAAACTACCAATCTAACAGTGTATTCCTTGAAGAGGAAAATAAATTCTTGAATTTAAAGGCCATTATGCTGTAAAAAAAAGAAAGGAAAAAAAAGACTTATGCAACAGTTTAATCTGGGCTATTGGCTATACAGCAGCCTCTATACTTATTATGTGCTTTTGTACTCAAGTGAAGAATGGCTGTCAAATTTTGTTTTATTCAGTTCTATTGAACAGATTTGATCTCATCTAGTAACTGGAGTTCTCTTCTCTTTTCTCCTCTCCTCTTCAAACCATTAGTATCCACAGTAGTTTGTGGTTTTCCCTGATTTCCCCCCTCTCCCCCTCCCACAGGCAGTCTGGGAACACTTCCAGTTCAAAATGCCACATGGCTTCCCAGTATTCCCCATTTTTCCAACTGGAAGTGTCGAATTCTAGTGGAAACGGTGCTTCGTCATACCAATACCGCTTTCGTTTAAGAATGCCTCTGGGAAATGCTTTAGCACATGCATGTGTGTGTTTTATCAATTTTCCCAACTCATGCCAAGTAGAAAGAGAGAAAGAACACAAAAGCAGAGAATTGTGTAAACTTTAAACACACACATGCCTCCAAACAAATGGATGAAAGCGTGGTGTGAGATGGCTAAGCTGATGGCACTTCAGTCTAAATGTTTACAGTGAGACCCTTTGGTTATGAAAGAAAGAATGCAGAAAAGAAAGAAGTCTTTTCGTGGCCAGCTATCTAATAGCTTAATGACTCAGAAGTACTGGCAGTCATGAGGTACAATTGTTCTGTGTGTGTAAGTGTGTGTTACAGTTACAAGGCTTGCACATGAGCGGTAAATGAGAAGTCATTTATTGTTTATTGAAACATAGAACCACTGAGCCGTGCACACATACACAACTCATACTGACACATTGTGGTTTTCCTTTAAAAAAAAAACAGGGATACACACGCAACTGCAGGCAGGAGGTATTTTGCCCTGGGTTCCAACTCTGTGTTTGAAGTGCTCTAAAGAGACTATATTCATATTAAGATAATCTGCTCAAAACTGGACTATTCGATTGCAGAAGCCTCCTTGAAACCGGCATAGATCCCCTGCGCTCTGTGTGTGCATACATGAGACTGTGGCATGTGGTGATGTGGTCTGTAGTGTAGTGAGTAATCTTTTACCGCTCAAAGAATTTTGTACGTGTGTTTTTCATTTATCTTCGGTATTTCATAGTTTAAGAAATCAAGGCTTACAGTAAATGACAGGCTTCATATGGAGCAGTAGCCATATTACAGTACCTTAAATAGTTAATTATATTTTCAAATAGTTTCACCACCACTAGATGACTGCAGGTTTGAGCTGATTTTTTTATGTGTTGTTGTAAAAGAGTAGGTTGTTTATCTTGTTGTTGTTTTAGATTCCATTGTATGATTTAGCATTTAAAATTTTAAGAAATCAAGACAATTTCTTTTTGTGCAAGCTGCAGTTGGAAATTGGATCGCTAGTGATCTTTTGTCTATTCTTTTAAAAACTGGGACTTTAATTTCTAAAAATATCCAATTAAGCAAATTGAACTTCCCTACTGGGGATCAATAAAGGTGTAGCCTAGCTTATCTTATCTTAAAGAAGAAAAACTGAAAAACTATAACAAATGCTAATGCCCTTAATAGCTTTCTTGCCCAGAGTGAGAGGAGAAGATCTAACCGCTATACCAGTCTCAGATCTGTACATGAGATAGAAAGCTATACAGCTAGAAGACAATGTGCTTAGCTTAGCATTAAGACTGGAAACTTACAGCTAACTTGTGGCCCCTACTGGTTGCCTAGCAACCCCAGGATGACATAACCTTTTTACCTTTGGACAGAGCCAGCTGTTTCACCCGGTGCTAAGCTAAGCTAACGGCAGCTACCGTTAGCTTAATTTTACCATATAGATATGAGAGGGGTATCAATATTTTTATATTGATAGAAAATAAACTTACTTCCTGAAATGTGGAATTATTCCTGCAGATAATTATTTGTGTGTGTCTGTGTGTGTCTGTGTGTGTGTGTGTGTGTGTGTGTGTGTGTGTGTGTGTGTGTGTGTGTTTGTGTGTGTGTGGTCCTAGAAATACATCATGTGCTTAAGGCAAGGTGACGACCATGTAAAATGCAAATAAAAGAAACCAGCACACACGATCTCAAACAAACATTTTGATCACTGTAGGAGGGGCCGGTTTGGCTGGTGTAATTTTTTCGTGAAACAAAAAAGAGAGGATTAAAAAAAGAGAAAGCAAAACGACGAGAGAGAGAGAGCATCAGAGAAAGTGTGAAAAATGGAAAGTTAGATGTGCGACGAAAGAAAGATGATGCTACTGGAGCGCTTGAGGATGACTCATCCATAAGCTAGTGATGCTTCACAGACACACACACATACACACACACACACACACACACACACACACACACACACCAGTACAGACAAATACACACAGAATCGTGAATCCTCAGACGTAGACACACACACACACACACACACACACACACACACACACACACACACACACACACACACACACACACACACACACACACACACACACACACACACACGACTATTCAGTCAAACGCTTGAACACATACGCAAACACACATTCATGCAAACACACGTATACCAGTCATCCATTAGTCTGATACTGATTCACGGAGACATGCATGTTGGTTCAGCAGCTTGTTTCTAATGAGCCAAAATGGCCGCTGCCGCGCCGCAGTTTCCAGGCCAGAGCAGGGAACGGCCCCTGGGGCCGAGGAACTGGGCGAGAGGAAGAATCAGAGGGGCTGGATTTAAATGGAGCTCATTAGCTCATGGTAGCCATGAGAGGTCCCTGCACGCTGAGGAGAAACACACACACACACGCACGCACGCACGCACGCACGCACGCACGCACGCACGCACGCACGCACGCACGCACCACACACACACAGCACAGGCACAGGCACAGGCATGCATGCAAACACAGATGGATTGTGTATATACAGTACGGTCACGCGCAGGCACACATCTGTCCTACTCAGTTATTTTTACAAGAGACAAGAGGTAGAAAGACTTGCAAGAGCAGGACAGAAAGAGGAAGAGGGTGTTAAAAATCTCGGGAAACAGATAAAAAGGGTTAGTGAGGTTTGGTTGGATGGGACGACTGGCAAGGTGGCGAGCACTGCAGATGGCAGAGAGACTTGCATGTGCGACTGCGCGCGCGCGTGTGTGTGTGTGTGTGTGTGTGTGTGATTTTTGCCAGTCGTACCCCCTTCCCTGCCATCCCTGCTTGTCCACCCACTCAACATATGTCCTCTCCTCTCCTGTCTTTTCTCCTCATCCCTAATCCTTCCAAATCATCGTATATTTTGTTGTGTCATTTCTACCAGTTTTCTGTGTGAGTATAAATGTGGGTGGTATGCGAGTTTGTGTCGCAGAGTGCCCTTTGTGCTCCAAATTCAGTGCTCTGTGATGTATTTATATCCATAAACACACACACACACACACACACATACACACATGCCTTTTTCACTCTCCAGCCAAACTCTCATC
Organism: Ophiodon elongatus; assembly: GCA_016806645.1. Classification (NCBI taxonomy): domain Eukaryota; kingdom Metazoa; phylum Chordata; class Actinopteri; order Perciformes; family Hexagrammidae; genus Ophiodon; species Ophiodon elongatus. Next base: position 1,664,766 of record JACSYO010001738.1, read on the forward strand.
AAAGGGGTGTTTGATTTCTTCTTCTGTTGCCCAGGCCCCACACGTCCCAGTAGGGTGGGGGGGGGGGGGGGTATAAAGACCAGGGAGGGGCTGAGCTGTAAAAACTCAGCACCCGTTAAGCCTCAGAACTATAAATCGGCAAAAAAACAAAAGAAACATGTGAGACACTTTGTATTTGTCAGTCAAACATTTTGCTCATCTTTGTTGAGTAATTTCACATGAGATTTGTCATGTGTCGGCTCTACTTTGTCAGGATTTGTTGAAATACACATCAATCACTGGTAAAATCCAGTTTATGTAGAGTAAAAAACATCATATATTTTTGAAGTAATACCATTTTCTTACTGCATTTGGTACATTTTTATAAATTTTTATATTGGATTCTAAATGATTGTAGATGAAGATCCCTCTACCACACTACCATACTAATCAGCATAAACAACCAATTCAAATGCACATTCACAGATTAAAATGTGACTATGTACCTTGATGTATTGTGTATGATACAGCGCTTTTGAGGCCCATATCCATATGTGTTTATACACTTTTCTTCTTGCTCAGCTGCCACTCAATGTTAAGTGACAGTGTGTGTTTGTCAAGCGTTGTCATTTGTAGAGATGAGAAAACGTTGATGCAGTGCTCCAGTAAAGACTGAATGTGGTCAGATGATGTGTACTTAATTTGATGGGTCAGCTTTGGGCTAATCTCAGTGTTGAAGTTGAACAAACTTTATGTCATTCTGACATTAAAAGGGCTTCACGTAAAACATTTACAGATTGAAAAGCAGCAAACTGCAATATCAGTAAAACAAGTCATAAGACATAAAGATCTAAATCTGGAGTATATAAAGCAATATGAAGAGTTTTAAGGTGGGATATAAAATAAGCTTCTGACAGCAAAAGCACCATTTGACTCTTCTGCCCACTGTAGGTTTATAAACTGCAGGTTTTTGTCAGTAGAACCTCAAGCTGAAGACAATTTGGTAGTGTGTAACCTTTAGATAACCTGGACCCAGACCATGAAATATCTTCAAATGTATTAATATACCCTTAAAATCAATCCTAAATCCCAGAACAAACAATTAGTAAGTTAAAGGTTTAAATAAGAAAGATGAAAGAGAGTCTCAAAGAATTTAACTAGGATTGTTGTCTATTTGATCAGTAGTATTCCCAATAGTAATTATCATCTTTAGAAACATCCACTATCTGATGTTTGAGAGTCAAGTAAGACATCATATTGTCAACCTGTTCCTTTTAAAACGCCTTTTTCAGATGGTTTTTTTTATTATTATACCTGACAGTCTGTTGCACAACTTAAATTGAAAAAGGTGCTTAGTTTCCACCCCTGCTCCCATGGCCCCACATCTCCTGGAGGGGGAGGTGCAGGGTGGGTAGGGCCTGAATCATAAACCAAACGCTCCCTCTGAGACTGTGGCGATGCCAGACTGTCGAGCTAAACTTCGAGAGCACATTCATTAGCGTTTTATTGCTTTGTAGTCTCGCCAATTAATCACAGGCGTGCTCACGGATGTGCACACACTTTTTACGGTCCCAAACACAACAAGACATGTATTGTGTGTCGTCTTCGCTTTGCAACGCACAAAGATATTACCACACATGTGCTTCATTTCACGGCTCCCTCATGTGTTGTACGTCAGACCACAACTTGTCTCTGGGTTCGTATATCTGCTCCTCTGAGAACAATTACACACACACACACACACACACACACACACACACACACACACACACACACACATAATGTATCTGTACCTCCTGTGAGGACACTTATTGACTCAACAGTAAAACGGCATCACCTTGACTCCCCTCTTCTCTGTTAATGACGGTTTTATTGAAGGATTCTTCATAGTGGTTAATTGCATTTTCATTTATAGTTTCAGGGCCATCTGTATTTATGACGAATTTGCTGCTTATCTCGAGTGTTTCAGGAGAAGTTTGATGGCGTCTTCTTAATGACTTTAATAGCAGGACATTAAGTTATTAACCATTTTACAACACTTTTGATGTCCGGCCTTTATCTTTTTTCCTTAATGAATTTCACAATTCAAGCTATATGCACAGTTTTAGTAATTTCTTCAACTTTTTTTAAGAGCTTTTAGAACACTTTTTTATACTTTCTAATGAAATAATGCTACCTTCAAATCCAATCCTGTTTTAAGATCTTAAAAAAAAATGAAATACAAATAATTAAATGTGCATTTTTTGCCCTTGTTTCCTCAGAATTAGGTGTTGTTACTGAGACAAGGCTTATGTTTATAGCAGACTATACTGTAACTGCAAGTTCAGTCAGTGCATTCAGGCAGAGCGGTTGTGACTGTATTATGATCGCAGTAATATAGCAATAGTATGAACATGACTCTTGGAGCTGGAATAAAACTTCACACATAACAAATACTAAAGGGCATGATGTTTTGAGTGGATAACCTAGGAGCTAACGGCTAAGCCGGTGGCCCAGCATCTGTACTGACCTCAACAATTTTGGAGATTCTGTAATGAGTGAAGGTGTGACAAAATGCGAGTCATTTAAACATGAGCATGAAACATGTGAGGAGAATGTAATACAAGGAATTCAGTTATTTTGGATTTTCTGGATATTCCCCTCAGAGTGGTGGTTTAGGTCATGCATAGCCCAGCTAAAGTGCAAATGCTCAATACTGCGAACTGAACACTGTGGTCTGGTCAGATGAGCTTCTGATAAATGACAAATCTTGTAAGCTGTTAGCTGAGGTCATGATAGTGCTTCTTAAAGTAAAGTTTATGTGTCAGTTATTAATGTTTTCATCAGTGTTTTACATCCATTTATAAGATTTTTGTGACATTTGTGAGTTTTGAAATTGTCCAAAACTGCAGTAAGACAACAACCTATATATTCTCTTTCAAAACTGTAGGCATGAGCAAACTGCACCGTGATAGTTGCATAATGTCAAAACTAAATTTATAATCCACACTGAAAATTTGGACTTTAGATGTTCTTTAGTTCTGTTGCATCGTGATTTTGGTAATTTCAAAAGGGTAATTGTGAAGTCGTGGATGATTGCTTGCTCCTCCATCCCAGCAGTTTCATTAAAATATTACATGTCTAATACGTTTTGTGCTTTATCTGGTGTTTCTGTTTCAGGATGTGATTTGTGTAGAGCAGCAGTATGGTGTTGTTAGCAGAGAAAACACAGGTATCACAAGGACAAAACATTCTGCTGGAGTTTTTTCATTTCTCACAAAAAGACAATGTCTACAGTTTTATTTCATTTAGAAACAGCTTTATATCATACAGGCTATGGTTGGTGATGTTATAGCTCTGTTGAGATTGTTTATTATTTGTGTTGTGTTAAACGGGTGGCTGTGTGAGGCTCCTCCACGGGGCCTGTCAAAGTTCGTCAGTCTGACCTCCTGCATCCCAAACCAGCTCACTGACTTCATATACACTTTGTTTGTAAATGTATAGCCGTGTGAGACTGTGAAAAACAATCAAACTCAGCTGTAAATGGACAATTAAAAATAGCAGTAATGCTGTGGAATATTAATTTGTTGCCCCTTAGATAAGCACACAATATAGATTGTTGACTTGTTTTGGCCTTGCTAACAAAAAGCTTCCCATAGGAAGCTGTTGAAATAAAGTAAAAAATACCCCAGTTTTGTGCATCAAAGCATATAAATGTTTGAATATTCCCCAAATAAATATGAATCTCCCTTTGAAACGGCATTATAAACACTTGCCATTTAATTTTGCCATCTGCCAACAGTTAAGGCAACCAAACATATTACATGAAATATACAAAGTCAGTATGGCTAACATCATAACAAACTGAAAATACATATTACACATTGAAACATGCTGTCAGTCTTGTTTGTGACATCCAGAAGCATATGTGGACGTGGCTGCTGCATGTCTATAATACATTTTTTACATTAGAATGCAGAGCACGACTTATATTTTAGCAGGGATCAAAACATCAGCTCATGAGAAACATCGGGGACATTTTCTTTTTAAGTGAGGCTATAATAAAAATCAACAGAGGCTCTGCCCAAACTTAACAAATTGTACTCTTACCCTGGGTTAAATGTGTCTCCTTTTTATCCAGGGAAAGTATAGCTTTAAGAATGTTTACTCCATTTTTTTCAATGCTCTGCTTCACATTAATGCAGCCCCACATTGTACCCTCCCTCCTGGCAGCTGCCCAGTACAACCAGCGTCTCCCACTGCTGGCTGCAGGATTGTCCCAGTGGAGCAAATGAGGGTTACATTCCTTGCTCAAGGGCAGAGGGGAGAGTGTTAGTCAATCACTTTGCCCATGCAGAATTTCCTCTTTTGTTGTTGCATTCTTTAAGTGTGACAAGCCGTGCCCTTTATACTCCACTTTAACCTCTTGTCGGCCCTGCAGCAGCTGTACCAGTTTGTGGAAACATGCTTTGCTCATTTTTACAGTCTTTTTTAAAGAGTGAGGTCGGTGGGTCCTGCTGGCACGCTTGGCAACGACTGTAAACTCGCCAACAGAGCAGGAAAGCAAAGAAACAACCTTGAGAATGTTGCTGTTTCCTTCAATTTTAATTATTGTCTTCTACCTTAAGGGATACAACAGTGAAGTGCGACCCATTTATTACAAAATGTGCTATGCATGAACTGTAACAGAAAGGATTTTGGACATGATTCGTATGTGTTTAAGCATGACCAAAGTAACCGAAAAATATGCTGTGCTTTAGTTCTTTAAAGGTTGGATCATGTGCAGGTCACACACTTACTGTATATTCAGAGGAACACTTCTCTATAAAAGGCTCTTTTTTTTTTTCAAGAGCATTTTTGTTTCTTATCCGGTCGTTAGATGAGCTCAATTTTTAGTTGTTAAAAAAGGCCGCTGGTGGCTATGTTCAGCCAAGTGACTTTGCCATGGTAACCTATCCACAGTGAAAGTTTATTTAAAGTGCACTCAACAGGAATGCCAGGATCACCCAGAGAAACTGGCAGATCGGAAAGGTCTCAGGCTCGATTTTCCATATTTTACCGTCAAGGGGTATGTTTTTACAAGATGACTTGAGGAAATGAGCGATTGAATGTGCAAATGATGGTTTGGTTTGCTGCCAAAATGGCAGTGCTAGCAGCCAAAGTGGACATCTATCAGCTTTTGGATGCTGGCTGGTGATATTTTGAAAGCCTGACTGTAGAATCGATACAAATGCCACAATGCAACAATCGGACCAGAAATATAAAAATCAGAAGTGGCAATATCTTTTGTTTAAAGGTTACTTTTGTCTATATGAATTATTGTAGAGCGGGCAAAGGAGACAGAAAACCAGTAAACGCTGAAGCATTTACCAGTCCAAATCCGAAGAGGCAGACAGGTTGTTGTGTGATGGTAAGGTGAAAAGATTATATTTGAATTAGCACATTTACTAAATGATACACATAAGTAATTTAAATCTGCATTCTTAGATAATGCATCATCTACTAGGTACAGTGCTTATTAAAGCTTGTGTTACTATATGCTAATAGACGGTGTCTTCTTGATGGTCTCAAGAAATCTGGGAATCACAAAATGTGTTTGTTACTGACTTTGATTGTCTAAATCTGCACCTTATTGTGTTGCCCTATGCAAAAAGATTATAATAATAACATCCATTAAACACCAACAGTACATGTATGGAGGCTACATCCCACATAAGTATTCCAGACACTGTTTGGTTATGTACCACACAGGTGGTCATGTGCAGAAAATATATGCAATTACTTTACCGGAAGGCACTTTGCATGAACGCGTTGTTTGAATGACATATGCTATACGTTATAGGAGCCCATTGTGCCCTTTACTGATCTAAAGGGCAGACGTGGAGAGGGAGAGAGTGAAGGACATAGACAGAACAGAAAGAGAAAGGAAAGGATTGAATTGAAGTATGGAGAAGAGAGAGACTGGAGAATATGGCAAAATGAAAGCAACATTTAAAATGGATTAACAAACAATGCATGTCCCCTCTGTCCGTCTCAAACAAATACTGTGTGTCAGCTTGTTTCCCCAAAGTCTTGGGAAAATAAGGAAAATAAACTTTTTGGATGGCCTGCCTATCCCACAGTCTTCATAGCTCAGGGTGCCCTCATGATGCAGAAACAGAAGCCTTTTATGCTATTTCAATCACAGCAAATCGGATAAAAGTGACAGCTACATGGCTAATGGAGATCATGAGCATTAGATGTAAGGAACAACGCAAAGAGAGAGACAGGTAGAGAGACAGTTCGTATCTGGGTTACTCTGGCCTCACATCTCTCCACTGCAGATGAATATTAATAAGGAGTTATTAATATCTGCTGCCTGCACTGTGTGTGAATATGTGTCTATGCAAGGTCGGCATGGAGGCGCAGTGTGAACAAGCCTTCCTCCTCCTCTTGCTTCTCCTCCTTCTCCTCATCCACACAACCTGTATATCACTTTTGGCTCTTCTGTCCTCCTCCTCATGCTCCCTTTGACTTTTTTTTTCTTTTTTCGATGAGTTCTTTGTTTTTCTCATCTTCTTTTATTTTGCCTTCTCTCTCATTTGCTTCTCCCCCGCATTCATTCCTCTTGTCTTTCACAGCTCCTTGTGTTTCAGGGAAGGATGCTGATGCCGATGCTGGCACTGGTTTTGTCATGAATCAAAACAGAGTGACTTAATTTATGGCTATTTGTCAGCTATTTGATACATTCCCTGTTAGTATTATCTAAAGGTGATTATGTATCATGTCTCAGTCATTTTTTTTGTACAATAAAGTACTGTAATTACTGTAATAGTACTGTAACAGCAACAAGGGAATCAGTATTGCTGCAGTCATCCATTTTTTTTTTATGCAGTGGGTTATACGCTATGTCACTTAGAGAATCTTTGATCCTTAGTTAGTTAGTTTGCAATGGTGGGTTCGAAGATTTGAAGTGTAGTCAACTGTTGCATGCATGTGTTTGTGTTTGGCCTGGGTTAAAAAAATTCAACATAAAAGAGACCACAAACAAATTAGTAGCATACAAACACGAAATGTCAAGCCGAAAGGGTTGGAACAACACATTTACTTAACTACCTAAATGTACATTTTCAGTGCTGAGGGATTTGAAATCACATCAGTTGACCTCAACTAGCTAAGTAATCATACACTGTATGTTTCAGATTAAATCAAAATTCAAAATCCAACTTCAGAATCATTTTCAGATGTTGTTTTAGTCTAAGGCAAAGAAATAAATACCTTGTTGGAGCCTGTTGGATTTGGCTCAGACTATTCAACTAGCCAGCCAAGAGAGGATGGTCTGACTTGACTTCCAAAGTATTTAACAGCTTAAAACCATGCTGTCTTATCTTTGGCTCAAAGTTAGCCCTCTGAGGATGTACAGTACCATAAGTCATTGTTATAGCAATTGTCACTTGAATAGGGATAAATGACAATTAGCTACATTAAACAGTCCCTGTGAGCTACTCTGATTAATTTCTCCAGCATTTCATGTGAAAAAAACCTCTCATTGAGAGGATTTCTTTGACATGAGGTTGATGAACATCTGCTTGTGACAAAGGGCAGAAACTGCAGACACAGCCCTGAAATGACGTTCCCATACAACAAAACTGAATTGAGAATTATGTTTCGAGGGGAAAATATTTTTAAAAACTTAATAATTTGAAACACTGGGTGGTTTTGGGTGTGTTGGTCCACTTTCCATTTTTGTAACCAACCACCTTGATTTTGTAGCATTGCTTTTTACAGGAAGTAAAATATAAATCTCCTCATAACAACATGTTCACATATTAAAGTCCCGTTTTTTGTACCTTATTCTTCAAAGACCTGCACCTCCCTGACCTCCTGGGAGTAGGAAAACAACAACCAATCAGTGCTTCAGAACTATGATTCACAGCTTGAGGATTTGGCCGAGCTGTAATAAACTAGAAAGTCCAGATGACAGTGAGCAATGTGCTGTTGAATACGGAGCCCCAGTGCATGATCTATACACACATATTCCCTTGATACGTTTCTGTCGTATCTATCTTATGTGTGGAGGAGGGTGCACACACTTCCTTGTTTCCCCTCCACATTAATTTCCACCTCAGATAGTATGTTACAGTTTAATGAATAAATCCATATATGATAGGTTAACCAACGCTACTAGCAATGAAAAGTGCAATAACAGTGGAAAAAAGAGAGTGTTGAGCACCACAAATACCTTTGGCTATTTTGTTGTTAGAATGACCTTATTCATAACAAAACAAGTTAATGTGCCCTGCTTCCACATATTTTTGTTGACAGGGCAAAATAGGATAAACAACCTCAGTTGTAACAGGCAGAGGGGTGTTTACCGCTCTGTGGTATTCAGATAAATGAGAAGCACTTTATTTTCAATGTGCAGTAAACGAGCAGGAATTTTCTTTTGACAACAGGCCGTGCTTTTGTCTATTAAGAGTAAATATTCTGTACAGTATGACACGGTTCCAGTATGCTTGGTTGTCATGTTTGTTTACCTCTTTGGTCTGATCCCAAGCATGCGATTTGCTGCTTCACGTGTTTTCCTTGTAAATTGCATGTCCGTTCTGCTCCCGCTGTGTGAAGTGTGTGTGTGTGTGTGTGTGTGTGTGTGTGTGTGTGTGTGTGTGTGTGCGTGTGTGTGTGTGTGTGTGTGTGTGTGTGTTTGTGCATGCTTCTCTGTCAGCACATACTGTAACTGTCTGTTGGGTGGGTCATAGATCAATGGGGAGCAGGTGTGTGTGTCTTGTCATTAAAGGGGAGCAGGTGTATATATGTACTTGTGTGTGGCGTGAGCTTCTGTGTGTGTGTGTGTGTGTGTGTGTGTGTGTGTGTGTGTGTGTGTGTGTGTGTGTGTGCGTGCGTGCGTGCGTGTGTGTGCGTGTGCGTGTGTGTGTGTGCGTGTGCGCGCGTCGTGGGGAGCAGGTGCGTCTGTGTGGTGTGCTCACTCGGCCGGATAATGGGCACATATGGACAGAGAGAGAGACGATTGAGAGACACCCACACAGACACACACACGGGGTACGTAGCCTACAAAATTCTTGCACATGTACACGACTGACACAGACAAGCCTTTCAGACTGCTTCTGGATCTGTGCATACACTGTGAGTGAGTGGATGACACATAAATTGGATAAAAATAGTGTAAGGCTTACAACCGGTATTTACGAGGACAATGATGAAGAGGGTTAAGCATGATGGGATGTCAAACGAGCACTGCAAAACATGGAAGCAGTGGCAATCATTTTTATGCAAAATAATGGAACAAGAGTTCACCTCCATTATGCTGTTTTATGTTTATTATTCTAGTCTAAATCAGAGTCTGAAAGCCGTTGTAATGAAGCAACGGTTTTGTGTATCAGCCTGGCGATGGACTAGCTGCTTCTTTCTGGCTAAATAGATGTTAGAGAATAAGAGAGAGAATAATTGTCAGCTATTTGAAAATGACAGAGAGGAAAGTGATGGGAAAAAGAGTGAGAAGCAGCGAAGCAAGAGAGCTCGAGAAAAATGGGGAGATGAGGAGGGGTGGATTGATGGAGGAAAGGAGGAAGGGTGCACGGCTGAAAATGAACTTATCTGCTGCTGGAGCGCCAATGGAGGGAGTGACAGCTATATATATTAGAGAGAAAAGAGGGAAGAAGAAGAGAAGGGGTAAATATGTTGGTATGGAGGATTGAGGGGGAAAAATATGTCGAGGGGAGAGAGAGAGGAAGCGATGGGAGGGAGAGGTGGATGAAGGGTTTCACAAAGATGAGGAGGAAGAAGAGGAGGGATAAAGAAGTCGCCGAACTAAAGGGGAGGAGGAGGGAGAAAAGGTACAGTAGTAGAAGGAGAGCATCTTTCAAAGATAACGACGATTCAGCTGGGATGACAAACGACAGGACAGCTGTGTGTGTGTGTGTGTGTGTGTGTGTGTGTGTGTGTGTGTGTGTGTGTGTGAACGGATCATTGTGTGTGAATCAGTATGTGGGATCCAAACGCCCTGGAAAAAAAAGACCTTTGGTCAGGCCCAATTTTCTGGACCTCAGTAAGACTATTAATAAGATTTTTTATTTTTAACATTTTTGAATTAGAGCTGCCGCAAAGTGTGGGCCCTTAGTGTGTGCGGCTGCCTGTGTGCATCCCCCATTAATTAGCGTCTGATCAGGTGTCATCATCAGTTAACTGACTGATAATTACATCATCACTGTCCACCCAAAGAGATCCCTGTAGGGACGAGCGGAGGAGAAGGAAAAGCAGACGGAGGGAGAGATTGAGAAATGAGGCGGGCGTGAGTGAAGAAAGAGAGAAAAGGAGAGAAGGCGAAGGGCACGTAGAGGAGATGATGTGAGGAACTGATTTCGGGTGGGATAATCTGATTGGTGCCCTTCACTGTCCGTTATCTGGTCGAGCCAATTAACAGGAGCAGAGCGACAAAGGACTTAAGAAGTTTGAATTCGTGTTTTAAAAATCCTTTCAGTGATTCATTTTTTTGCTGCTGCTGTTTATACTGGAACTGTATTCTGTTGGTAAGCAATATCAAATAGGACAACTTGTAGCATACTCTTGGTGTGTGTGTGTGTGTGTGTGTCTGTGTGATTACCGATGACATTTTACGGCAGAGTGCTTGGAGTTGGAGTGATAGCATCTGTCCCCACTCTTTATCATTAAGTAGATAACAGCTCCACTGACTTGAGTTTATATCGCAACTCATTACAGTCTGCAGTTCACTTCACACTGAAGTTCGGCTCAATTAGGTTCACTTTAAGTTCGGTTAGAGTGAATGCTCACTTTCTTTACAATATATGGATCATTTGTTTGTTGATCAAGACAGCGAACACTGTATCTGTTATAATGAGACCTTGTTGTTATGGAAATTGAATAGTCTGACATTTCCTCATTTTCACTGTATATTCTTGACTGGCCATGTAGCCATCCTGGTTGTTGTTGTGTTGCAATCCCACACCTGCTGGGCACCATTGAGTGGTGCAGCACACTCAAATAAACAATTCAATCAATCAATATGGACTAATGTCTGAAGTCTCAGAACACATTTTGCTCTGTCAGGGTTTATTTTTATGTACATCATATGTATATATTCCACCCTAACAGGTGCAACGAAGTGAAAAGGAGAGCCTTTTCGTTTCAGAGAAGACATTTGGACTTGTCACAGAAGAAAAAAACACAGGTGTACATAATAAAATGAATGATGGCTGAATTCTATTTTGCGGCTTCAGTTTCAGGTTCCAGAAATTCTGCACGCTGGTTCACTGTCATGGCTCATTGGGACACTTGAATAGAACAGAGCCATCGTTAATGTTATCAGTAACGCCTGTGTTTTTCCTGGTATGGCAGGTTAAAAACTACAGTCGCAAAAAAGGTCTTTTCTGTTGGAATGGATGATAGGCCTTTTTCACGATGTCTCTAGAACCGCTTAATGTACAGATAAACGCCCAACTCTTATTAGTTCAACTCATTGAAAAGAACACCACAAACCATCAGGTAAAAATCCAATGCTGAATATCAGGCTCTCCTACAATTATGTTTCAACGTCTGCTGTGAAATAAAAAATAAAATAAAAATACAATAAAAAACAACAACATAAGTGCAAATAAAAATGCACAAAAATATAATAAGGGACACAATGCATAAAATGCATACCATAAACCGCTAAATACTGTGTCTAAAAAGAGGTGCAAAATTCATTACAATTAACCTTTAACTGCAGTGCTTTGATAACAGTAATATTATACCGTATTGGCCAATTAGACCAATATGTAGAACTAATAGCATTGATTGAAGTAGGGCTACAACCATTAGCTGAAGTACTGTAACAACCACTGATTGACTGAAGCACTGCGGAAACCTTTGTCTGTCGTAACACCATTGACTGCATCAATGTTAATACTACAAGAGTGAATTAGTGTTAAATATTCTTGGCTGCAAAGTCATATGATGGATGGATAAATTATTGTATTAAGTCCTGTCACTCGTGGTTAAGCACCCTAGCCCTCCTTACTCATCGTCCCTCTTTCTCTCTTTATTTTGTTAAATTTTAATCCTCTCCCCACTTTTCCTTGTCTGTATTTGTTTCTCCCTTCTTTATCCCCCCTTGTGTCTCTCCATCCTTTCACCATCCCTCTCATCCACCTCCCTCTCTTCTTCATCCCGTCTTCCTCATCCTCTTTCCTTTTCTTTTTCCATCCCTTCTCCTCCCTGTCCCCTTCAGTCAGAATCGTATTTCCTGCAGGCTGCCATTTTTCCCTCTGCAGAGTAAAAGAATAAAAGCGCTGCTAATGGAATTACAGTCACTCACATCATCACACGGTCTATCATACAACACACACACACGCACACGCACACGCACACGCACACGCACACGCACGCACGCGCACGCGCACACACACACACACACACACACACACACACAAAACATGACTGTGCAGGACAGACACACAGAGAGACATGCGGTCAGACAGACAGATTAGTGAGCTCAGTATTATTAAAGTTTTACTCTCCTCTAATCCTCTCACTCATACAGCACACGCACACACACACACACACACACACACACACACACACACACACACACACACACACACACACACACACACACACTCAGTGGGGTACACCCTTTGAGAGGGGCAGGCAGTGTGAGATAAACTGATCACGCAGGAGTACAATATGCCGAAAGTGATTATGTGTGTGTCTGTGTATGTGTGTGTTTGTGTGAGATAGTGAGCGAAAGAGAGAGCTGATGATGTGCAACAGCAGTCAGGAAGTAGATATTAACTCACACTAGAGTGGATGGTGGAAAGAAAGAGGAAGATATTTTCCAGCGTAGAGAATCATTTGGGACGCATGCAGAGCCCGAATGTATGTGTGTATGTATGACAAAAGTAAGGTTTGCTTTAGACTTCTAGGTACTCTGCCTTTGAAATCACAGAAACCCTATAAAAGCGTTCCCAGAGTTTAGACGTAATGGGGGAAACTATAGTTACATCCAAGTAATGAGAATGCTCCAAATTAAAACCACAGTGGTATTTCCCATAAGGCACAGCTGCATCTGATACCAAGTGACTTCACCACTGATGAATGTAAAGAACACCTCCTCGGGCATTTTTTCTGTATTCAAAGCACACTGCTCCTAAATATCTGCAGACATATCTGGTGTTGTTGTTTAGTCAATGCATTTATTTAAAGATGGCCTTTAGGGTGTTCCAGTTTTATTTTAGCTGTAATAAAAATGCTAAGGTATATTTATATAGCACTTTTCAAAATAAATATTATAATGTGCTCGGCATAGAACAAAAAAAACAAAAAAACAAAACAAATCACTGGTAGTAAAACCAGGGAACCGCAATATCAATAAAACAAATCACATACAATTCTAAAAAGGGGAGTGTATGAACCAACATTAAGAATCAGGTAGGCTATTAAACTAAAAATAAAAATTATTGTCTATTTGATGAAAATGAGTTCCAGGTAGGTCAAGGTGCCCTTTTGGTCACATGAGCAGCAGCAGGCTCCTTTCTGTCTGGCTGCGCATGTGGGCAGGTGCTTGAGGAGCCAGGCCCTGAAGGTACCCTCAATGTAATCAATATTAAGAGTAAAATTATGCCATTTATCATCTATCAATAGTGTAAGTGATTGCACTTTAAATTGAACAGTTGCTTTACAGTTTTGAATCCCACCAACGGTTGTTTCTGGCTTTGTTGGATGGAAAATACATCCAACATTAGTTCCGCAGGTCAGGTCCATGATGGTTAGGTGGTTGAGGCTTTCTGGTAACCTGTCATTTGTCCCATTTATACGTTATGCAGTGTTAGGATAACAGACTAGCAAGTTGTTATGTTTGTTGTATCACTTTTTTTGCTTCTGGAGCGCTGTGTCTGGTCTCTGGGACTAAGCTGATGGCTAATCGCTATGCTAGCTTGTCGTGCTAGTTTTCTAACTCATCTCTACACCTGTCGGTTGTGGAAATAATGCTTAAGTACCTACCACAGTAACGTTAGACTGTATAGTTACTCATGCATACTGTATTTAATTACAGTGTTGAGGTTTGTGCACTTATTTTCATCATACTGTAGACTACTATCGTTACTTCACAGCATTTCAGTGACACATTTTGTAACATTAGTCACATTATTTGACAGACACAATAACGTTACTGGTTACTTTTCAACAATATTACATTTTATACACATGATATACATGCATATATTATAAATTAAATTACTGAAAAAATATATAAAGCAACTGAAATTAGTTCAACTGCACAAGTTACATTAAATTTGAAAAGCTGCACATGAATACATCGGTAACAATAATTCAATAGTTCACATGATGTATATGATAACTCATTCTTCTTCATGAAAGGCATTTTTTTTTACTGAAAGGCACAGGTGTAAATAATGGAATTAATGATGAGCAGCTTTGGTTTCAGGGTTCTCCTATTGTGCATGCTGGCTCACTTATTGGCATTGTTAATGTTATTAGTAACACCTGTAATTTTACTTTATAATAAGTCAAAATGTGTGCTGTAGACAATGCCTCTACAGTTCTTATTGATGTACATTTAAAAAACCTAGTTTCATTACAGTGACAGTTTGGATGCAGCACTGTTACTTGTAATAGAGTATATTAAAATAGTGGCACTGCTACTACTTCTGAATACTGAATAAGAGTTAGATGCAATGCATGGGTGTGGAGTGGGGAATAGCAACAGAAAGTTAAGTACTCCTCAATTATTAATATAACTAATTACTTTTACTATAGAGTCATATGTGAAGTAATGCAATTTTTAAAATGAGTAATTAGAAAGGAGAATTTCGTTTTACATTTTACAAGTAATTTGCTATATTTTTCAAGTAAATCACCAAGCAGAGAAGTACCAGCACTATTTGGATAGTTTCTTTGACCAACCATATTGTGTCGCTGAAGCAACAGTGCATGTTGAAAGATATTTTATAGTAAGCAGTTAGCAAATGAGGTCAGAGGTCACAGGCTTGATATTGCTGTGTAACATTACAAACATATGCTGAACCACTTAGTTGCCGAGTGAGTGTATTTCTGGCTTAGATCACAACATTACTTCAGAGATGACACATTTCACAGTATAGGCAACTTCATGTTACTGGCAACACACAGCATGTGAAGGTAGATGCTTCTGGGATGTAAGTGACATTCTTACAACTCCTCAGGATCTGATTCAATGCACCCTCAGGCCTGTGAGTTCATACGTAGAAACATATGGCTCTGAAGTGAGAGGAATGTGATTTCAGCAGATATTGTACCCTGTAATCGTACTAAGCATACTAAGCATAAGTCTCTCTCGCCTCCTCTCTTTTACCTTTGCACATCTCTTCTCACTTTTTCCTCCTTCTCTCTCTCTCCTTATCTCTGTTGTGACAGCTTAGGTTGGATTCACTTTACAGGGCTTCTTAAAGTTTCGCATTCTTTTTCTCCCAAAAGTAGCTTTGCATATATGGGTTTTGAGACTTTGACAGTGGGGATTACATTCGTTCAAATACGACTGAAATCAGCATATTGATAATACTGTGAACGTAGTCCTGTTTCAGCCTAGATTTACACCGGAAACACGCCAAGCAGTGAGCTTCCATGCAATGTCTATAGGGAGAGCTCAGCTAGCTGCGGACATTTGATTCTGCGGTGAAGTGTGGGCAAAAAAAATAATTGGGGAATATAGGCAAATTGTGGCCAGAGAATACTCACAGCCAATCATTAAACAGAGTCCTGTGACTCCTATGACATGATAACCTTTTATTTTGAAGGATTTCCTCCTTCCAGAAACATATGAACACGCAATTATTGTGGCGAGACGCACTTCAACGATGCTTGGTGTGTTTCCGGCATACGGTTACAGAACTGTATGTAACATTTTTTTATTTCCTTTGGCTTGATGAAATGGTTTGATAGAATCAATAGCTTGGACTTCTTAAGTTTCAGAAATGTACCGTAGTTTCCATACTGCAATTCAGTTCTTCTCCGTTCTCAGGAACATTTCAAATGTCATGTGTGTTTGGAAGATTAGTTTTGTGTTAATAACAATTGTTGACATGAAAGTAATACAAATATGCGTTGTCTTAAACCTGAAAAGGGCACATGGTTTCACAGAGTGTGTAATCTGCTATATGGTGTAAGCATTTGTGGAATCCTTGTTCAGATGTCAGAGGGAAGGAGGGGCTGAGCGGATATTATAACTGTCTTTAATCTGGCTAAGCATACAGTATGGATAATCCGCTCTCTCTTACTTACAATTTCCTACAATTTGTCTGGGTGACACAAGTATGTAATCTCACTGAGATTATTGAAATTCTGTCTCTCATTTGTCTCTAAAATTCCTCTTTTCTCTTTTCCACTACCACTATACATAGTTTGAGTGAAAGTGTGCACACTTTCACTCAAACTATGTATAGTGGTAGTCTTCTCTTTCACTCAAGAACCCCTATCATTATACTGTGGGGCCCACATTAATGTTGGACACAATAATAGGAACTGGACATGGACACCCCCCATATTCTCATGTATTCTCATTTATTTATTATTTTTATTGATTGTTAATTGTTTCGTTTATTGACCTGGTATATGTTCATCTGCAACATAAACTGAAATGGGTTAGGAGGTTAATGTTTGGTTACAACGAGTAAAGCTCATACAGGCACTTAAGCCAGCTCAGGGGTCCTATGGGGAGGAATCGAGGGGAGCGTCATGCTCGCTTCATCCAGTAGACCAAAAACAGCCTGCAGCGTGCGCGTGCGTGCGTTGCGCTGATGTGCATGTGTTTCTGTGCTTTCAGGTGGGTAAAAGTGGTGAAAACTGCATAAAAGTAGCGACACAGATGTATCATAACTGTAAGAGTAACGGACTATCAGTAATGCAAATATTAATTTATATAGGAGTTTTGCAAGTTGAATGTCATAACGTGTCGGGGGGACATAGTGCATCACTATGCCAGTATGGTGACCACCTGTAGCCTGTGAGAATGTGCAGAATGTCGCCAGCGTGAATGAGGTGGTTAGAGTAACAGTAGAAGCAGACATGTTACCTGCACATAAGAGAAGAGAACGTCCATCATTCAGTAGACCAAAACAGCCTGCAGCATGCGGGTGCGTTGCGCTGATTTTACAGACGTTCTTTAAAACTCATGCACGCCTGGATGTCCTTTGTGTGCAACAATACCTTCCTAGTAATATAGATGTGTGCAATTAGTCGACTAGTCGATTAAACATGGTCCTCCTGCAGCAGTGGCAGCTCCCCACTCCGCTCTGAACTCATCAGCTGCTCCTGACTCACTTCCCTCTCGTCACGTTCTCCCCCCGCCTGCCACCACCTCCTCTTTCTGAAATAGTCAGTCTGGTTCTCTACTGATCTACTGGATTGGCCAGCAGATAGGGCTTTATCGAATGTAACTTTTATTTTTTTTACATGCAAAGCTTTGATTGAGCTTTTCAAATGAAGCTTGGAATGTCATTGGTGCTGTTATCCTGGACCGCTCCCATAATACAGATGTATGCAATAGAGTAGGCTGAACATCCTTTTTAAAGCAGTGCTCAGCGCCAATGAATATGGATTGGAGCAGAATATTTCCTGAGATAACATCCCAATCTTATTTTGGAAATGATTACATCTATCTTTTTTTAATACATTTTGACTCTTGGACTGAGGACTTCGACAATTATAACGTTACAGAGACAATCGTGGGCTGAACGCCATGTTTGTTCGCAGTGTGAGAGAAAGAGAGGGGTGGAGAAGGTGCACGGAGGTTTATAAAACTTGCACACTAAGATACTAATGGTTAGCTTATAACTGATGCCAAACCATGACTCCTCTTAGACCACAGGCCCCACTGGCGTGTCATCAGATATTACACCACGCACTGGGTTCGTGAGGTGCATTCCTAACTGGGCAACCCGAGCGGACATTTTGACTTGATAGCAGCATTTGAAATACAATATGGTTATTGAAAAATGTAATACACAATTTCAAGTGGCTCCTTATAGATTGAACTGGATTTCCTTACTTTAAGACCAGTCTTTACTAATTTCTCGGACAAGATTTAGTGATGGCATGGAGTTGTTGGCTTTTGGTGTATATGTTTTGTAGTCCAAGCGTTACAAAGTTGTAGTGCAATTAAACGATATTTACAATACTTTCCTCTTGTAATGCGTTACAATTTAGACAAGAATTTCAGAGAAATCTGCCTTTTATACTGAGAAAAAGAATAGCATCATATCAACAGTACAGATATTTATTTTTTCTGGTCTGATGACTGGTGTTGAGTGTGTGTGTGTGTTGACACAAAGTGAATCTGGACTGCATAACCTACACGATGTGCTGAGGAACTAAACAGCAGTCATCGTCTGTTCTACAGGGAGAGACTTCAGTGTCTGAAAAATATACGGGGTTCACGAACTGATCAGTCAACAGTTCAAACACCCTTGAAGCCTCCAAAGTAGACAACCTAACTGTGGAAAATTGAAACACTATGTCAACCTCTAGAACAACGGAATCACTTAGTGACTGTGTTTAAAGAGCTTACTGACAGTTCACTTGTGTTGTTTGCTAACTTTCTTTCTCCTCTCTCTCTTTTCCCTTCCTACTTCTCTTCACTTCAGGCTCCGACTACTCTCCCCCTCCCCCCCTTCCTCCCCCCGTCCTCACCAACGAGCTCAGTGGCGGTGGCGACCATGGTGGAGGAGGGGGCGGGGTCAACCACGGGGTGGGCGTGGTGGGCCTGGCCCCGGAGCACATCGCCACACCGGGGGCGGCCCTGAGCTGGCAGGCGGCCATCGACGCCGCGCGGCAGGCGAAGATGATGGGCAACCCCGCATCGGGCGGAGGGGCGGGACTTGGGGCGGGAGGGGGCGGGCCCATCTCCACGGCCAGCTCCACGCAAAGGAAGAGACAACACTATAGCTCTAAGCCCAAGAAACAGACAACGACGACAGCCACAAGGCCGCCACGGGCCCTCCTCTGTCTCACACTCAAGAACCCCATCCGCAGAGCCTGCATCAGCATCGTAGAGTGGAAGTATCCTTTGACTAACCACAAGTGGATGTTTGTCTTTTTCTCTGTGCCGCCATGTGGAATAACACGTTTCACTTTAAAGAGAGTGTCATGTTTTTAAAGGTTGACACATGCCATTCTCAATTATTCCCTTTTGATGGATAGCCTGAAGAAAAGCTGTCCTGAATCTATTCTCTCAAGCTCCGAGTTTTCTGAGTTACATGTTTTGCATCATGTTGCCTTATTTTATTTTGTGCAACTTTTATTTAACCAGGAGGTCTTATTGATATTAAATATCTGTTTTTCAAGGGTGTCCTGGCAATAACACATAGCATCACATTTAACAATGTTGCAGACACAAAAGGAAAACACAGAACTAATTACAGAATCATGAATAAAAAAATGGAACTGAGAATGAAAAGTCAATCTAGGAGCAATAACGTAGAAAATGCAAAAGGTTTATTGGAGGTGCTCCCTTAAATGGAGTAAATAAAGGAAGATCATGAGAGATATGATATTGTTAACGTCTTAAATGTTGCAAAAGTATTGTACAGTTCAAACCATTTACTCTACCATCCAAATCAGATCTGATGATTCATTTCAAACTAAATGGTTTGCCAAAACCAGAGAAAAGCACATATTTCCATGCAACCACATCGTGTCTCTCCAATGTTGAATGGATGGATAGATGGAGGAAGAAAAAAAAAAATCATGTCTAAGAGTAGAAGAAGGAGGAGAAGGAAAGAGGGCACAGGGGATAGAGGACATCAACATGTTTAGAATGCATCTCACTTCCTCTTTCCTGTCTTCTATCCCTTCTTCTCTTTTTTAATCAATCTGTCTTCTTTCCTACGTCTCACTCAGTGTGATTCTCTGCTCTCCATTCTCTCGTCCTAATCCTTTCTCCCCTTGCTCTGTCTGCCCTTCTCTCTCTTTCTCGACTCTCCCGCTTTCATCTCACAGCCTTTTCTCACAGGAGGATAAAACAAATTGTGTCATTTTCATCCCTCCTTCACACCTCTCCCATCATATGTCTTTCCCCTAGCTCTTTCTAACTGCATTCATCCTCTCTCCCCCAGGTTCTCCCATGCCTCTACTCCTCCTTCGCTTCCTCCACATCTCTCTCACCATTTGTTATCTGTCTCTCCCTCCCTCTGTCCATCCAAATCCCTTTATTCCTGCTGTTCCTCCACTCGTCCTTCCTCTCTACCCTTCCTCTTTTTTTCTTCTATTTTTTAAGCTGCTGAACATAATGACTTGGTTTTCCCTCAGGGTGAGAGGGAGAAAGGGAGAAAGACAGAAATGGTCAGTGTCACAGTCAAAAGTGATTGATAATAGGAGAGGGTTCACACGAGCATCAACTCGGCGAGAGCACAGTCACACTTCGTCCTGAGAGGTAGAGAAGGAGAGGAAGAGTGGGGGTTCGGAGAAATGAGAAGGGCAGGGATGTGGGCAGGACATGGATGTCGACAGGAGAGACGATTGAGCGGATTAGCTGAGGAGGGGAGGGAGAGATTGAGGGGAGGATGGGAAAGGTAAACAAGGAAAATGACAGAGCAGGAGGAGGGCAAATAAAGAGTGAGGGGAGGAGAGGAGATAGGATAGGGGGGGAATGAGGGAGGAGAAGAGAGACGTGGAAAGCAGAGCGACTCGGAGAGGAAAGAAGATGAGCTGGAAGTAGTATGTGTGTTTGTGTGTGTTCGAAAAGGGTTGCATTTGGGAATTATCCAATTAGAATAAATCAGAGTTGATAACATTGTAGGCTATAATGAGAAAAAGTAATATGGAAAAATACTGTCGTAGTCGTACACCACACATAGGATCTTCACACGTGCATATCATGAGCTACAGAACTGGTCTCCAACCCCACATGTCACAGTAATATTCATTTTCAAAATATGTTATTATCAATTATAATTAGGCTTTTACGGAATTCCACTTAGCATTCTTTGTACTTCTCTTGGATTCCCACTCTTTGTCCCTGCTGCCAACATATTCTCACAGCACTAGTTACTTTTTTTTATATCCAGTGATAAACGATGGCACAATTCTTGGTGACATTCCTATGAACCTGTATATTTATCAAATAACCACAAAATGACTGTTTGGTTCTATTTGGTCCTCCATTTGTTTTGATGGTTTTGCTCAGTTATATTTGAAAAGCCAGGCTCTTGAGTCCACAATGGTGTGCATCTGTTCATGCATCTCATGCTTTCTTAAAAAAGGACTCCAAATTTCCCACGGGAATTGCCCTGCCTTTTAAAGTGTGTGTAATATTTGTGTGGTAAAGCAATGGATGCCGGCAACGTAGCCTTCAGATCACCTTGTGTGTTTTCACAAATTATTTAAAGTCATGATGTCAATACTAGACCATAAACTATCCCGTTATGTTGTTAAAAAAATAAAATGAATAGGAGAAAACATGCATAAACCCTCAGGGTCACTGGACCTATCTCAACCAATGACTGATGAGCGTTCAGATCATTACCCTCAATTCCCAGCATCATTCATTTAAACTGCTCTGAAGGGAGGGAGGGATGGGAGAGAGTGCCAGCGAGAGAAAGGTGAGGGAATGAGATGAGTGAAGGAAATACGAGGAACATTAAAGAGGGCTTTCGGGGAGAGACCAGAAAGAGGAAGAAGTAAACAGGATCGAGTCCAAGTCACAAAAAAATGGAAGGAGCAAAACAGTTGCATAATTGCAGGAAGTTTTGTCCGTCACTAGTTTCAGAAATCCACATCAAACTGTCGATCTTTCTTCCTGCTTGTCTATCTAACCATTCTACTTTGGGATGTCCTTCATAACTGCAGATGTGGACTTGTTTAAATGGATTTGTTTAAATTTGAACATTAGATTGTGCTCTGTACTGTATGCATTTGTTCTGTGTATATGTATAGTTACAAATTCACCTGTTGCTTTCATTCTACAGGCTTTGTGTGTGTGTGTGTGTGAGTGTGTGTGTGTGTGTGTGTGTGTGTGCGTGTGTGACCTGTATTCTGCAAGTATCTTTGTCTCTAGAGACAGCAGATCCGAAATCTTCCTCTCGCCCTCCTCTGTTACCATGACAACAGCTGCTACTCTCAACAGGTCGATGAGGCCTGTCTGAGCTCACACATGCACGCAAACGCACACTTAGATCAGAGAACACACACATAAACACACGTGCACACAGGTGACACACAGACACAGCACACTCACATGCTGTGTAATTATTGTATTTAAGCATTACCTGCACACTGTAAGGTCAGCATGAGAGACAAGGAGAGAGCGGAGGCTAACTACCATGTTCTCTATATGAAATCACACTAAGTGGTAATTTTGAAAAGGTGTCTTTGAGTGCATTTACACACACACACACACACACACACACACACACACACACACACAAACGCGCGCGCTGTAGTTAACAGCTTATATCTTGCATCAGGTCACATGAGCGGTTACACTATTTGTATGCATTTTCAACTCAATCAGGAAAACAGAATAAATATTCTCAGCATAACACAGAAGAGTGCCGAGGCCGCTCTCCCAGATAATATCAGTATATCCCAGGTTTCTTATGTTGACTTTATCAAGAAAAGAGATTAACTGTGTTGTTGTGAGCTGTATCTGGTGGTTATGTGAGGCAACTGCTGAACGCAGAGTATTTTAGAAAATAACAGCGTCCCGGTGTGTATGTGGATGCAATTCCAATGTGACAATTTGTCGTAAGCATACACGGTTAGCTTGGTAAAATGCTGAATGTATATTTTAAATTGCCAAAATGCTTTAGACAGTAGCACTGTATTGAATCCTGCTGTACATCATGTCAGCTATGAAACCTGCTGAGCTTACTGGATGCTGATTTCAGTTGTATTTTTTTTGGGATGTTTATCTAGAGCTGTCCATGTCAATCCCCAATCTGAGCTTGTGGCAAAATTCTTCCCATTAATATTTATATGCTGCTAGAGATGGATATTTACTATTTTTAGGCTGATTAATGCAATAATAATAGACTTGGTACTTGTTTTGATTCTTCACTCGGACTCCCCCGAATTTTCCCCAGTGTTGTTTCGCTCTCAACAACACAGCAGACCGTAGATTTATTATCATGTTGATGGCAGCAGACCTCAAGGGTTTTTTAAATTATGGGTCAGGAACCCAGAATGAGTAACAGGCCACTTTTTCTGTGGGTCCCTGAATGCCATTAGAGTGTTTTAATGATCCCCCGGTACAAGGGTGACTGATTAACTTGGATGCATTTTGGTCCCAAGCTGAATGATCTTGTGGTCGTTGGTGTTCACGGGTCAATCTTTAATCCAAACATAAACTAAGTATCAGTTCTTCCATAAAAAGCTTACGCTTTTTTATTTTTTATTCCTCTCGCTGTTTCTCTGTCTGCATGGCTATTTCTGAAACGGTAGTTCAAGCTGTAGAATAGATAGCAGGTCTGTTTCTAGAGGGGCCACACACAGCAAGATCTCTGGTGTGATTATAGGAAGTACAAGATCGTTAAAGTCGTTAAGTTTACTTAATTGTTGTTTATTTGTCAAGACAGTTCCATTTCTCCTCACCTATTAGAAACTGTACTGGTAATATCAAAATAACAACGAGCACCAGTAAAACAAATGTGAAACAATGTCTAACATGTTTCATTATGGATATATTGCAATGCAGTTGAAAATATTGTATATAATATATATTATTTTTTTCTTCCCTTTTTCTTCTAATTTGGTCACTTTCTCAAGTAATGCTGCTAACTCCCCCTTTTGGTCTTGACAGGATGTAGACTGTAGAGTTTCAGTAAACCCTCTGCATATGTACACAGCCAACCATGACTAGTTGTTAAAGTTTTTGCAAGATTTGCAACAAGGATCCCTCGTTGGTTTCTCATTGGAAAGTCCAGCAAAGTCAGATTCAGTGCAGCAAAAGCCTACATTCATGGTGTGATGTAATGTGTTGAACAAGACTAGATTAGTTTGCTTATGATTTGTCTTCTGGATTTGATGATCTGACGGCACCACTCATTAGTACACAAGATCTGGAGTCTAGACTTATTTGACATGCAAGGAAAAAAAGAAGGGAGAAAAGAAGGAAAAAAATGGAAAAAGAGAGCGGAGGGACAGCAAAAGAGTGGCAGTGGCCGTTAGTAATTGTGTTGATGAAAACCAGACCTTCTTTATCTCTCCTTCTCATTCTCTCCCTCGCTCTCTCACTCTCCTTCCACTCACCATTCTCTCTCACTTTTACTCTCTCTCTCTCTCTCTCTCTCTTCCTCTGTGAGGCCAAAAATAATGAGGTCGCTCCCCTCTCAAGGACCGTTCCTCTCGCTCTCATTCCACCTCACTCTTTCTCTGTCCACATCCCATCTTCCACGCGACAGGCCTGCTCCTCGACACACCCATATTAGGGCACGCACTGTCTCTCTAACCCCCCTTGCACACACAAAGAGGTTCCTAAGTGACCCAATATGTCTTATTGTTAACGCAAAGGCAAACTCAACAGCTTTGATCTCTCCCTTTGTGTACACTGCTAGTGCCGTCTGCTGTGTGTGTATATATACCTCTGCTTATGTGAGGATGTATTAGCTTGTTTAAAAATACCTCCTGGTTGAAATAACATGCCTGATATGAAGAAGAAGGTGAGAAGTCAGAGTTTGTATTATTTTGTGCTGTGTACTAGAGGTTTTCAGGGATCATTGAAAACCTACTTGAACCTGCAGCGTGTAGTGTATAGATTTATAGATCTATATTTGTCTCCTCCGGTCCCTTTTGGATGTTGGACGCTGCGGCGGAAAATGCCGGTCCTCCCCTTCATTTGAATGTGGGTAGTGCGTTTAACCTGTGGTAGTGGGGAGACGGGTGCAGCGGCCTGCAGCGACAGGTTGAAACTTTTGAAGAAACGCAACCAGACGTCACGCCGCGGTGGCCAATCACGTTACCGGCGCTGCACTTCACAATTCGACCATGAGGTAATAAAAGACGTTAATCGTCATGCAGTCACTCGGTGTTAATGGGCCATTAAGTGACCCTCCCACAACTCCACACAACCCCGCGGTAATCGCCGCAACACCTGATTTGGTGTGAATGCAGCCTCAGACTGACTGTGAATGATACATTGAGGTCTGCCTTCCAGAGAGGGAATGGAGTAGGATCCTGCTAAACTTCAAAAAGATATCCAGGGAACTTATAACCAGTCTCATCCAATTCAAGATTCTAACAGGGTTTATTGGACCCCATCCAAGCTACTGTATGTAGAGTCAAGTTAACACAGACCCCAGAATGTTGGAGATGCGGTTGACTCTGGCGCTGCCCCAACATACAAGACTTTTGGTTTGAGATTTGCATAAATCATAGGACACGACGTGCCTTTTCCCCCAGAGTGTGTATATCCTGAGGGACTCGTCGCTCCTCAAGGACCTCCCTGTTCCCTGAGGCAGAATGGGCGCACACTACACTGATGCTGGGGCGTAAGCTCATTTATTCAGAATGGAAGGTCCCTCCTGCCCCACTTGTAAATCTTTGGCCTCATCATTTTGGTAGACTAGCTTGTTTTACAGGCCGTTGAACAAAGTGGAATGTTTCCTTTTGAAATGGAAGAGGTACCTCCAGCATAAGAGGGCCAGACTAGGGTGTAGGACTGAGAGGGACTCAAAGAGCCAAAGTCCCTGGCACATTTCCAATATTCTTTTTTGAGTGTGGAAGTATGCTATTGTTTTGTATTGTCCCGTCTTGTCTTTTTATTTATAAATAATCTTTTTTTCTTTTCTTTCGTTGCTCTGTCTGCCCCAAGGCTACATTACTACTGCTGGTTGTCCTATCACCAGATATTTGTCATATGTATGCTTGTAAATAAGAAAGAATAACCAGGTAAAGGATCTCTATACTTGTGTTATGTGAACTCAGTTCCGGTGTGTGTATTCTTTAACCGTCCTCTCAGACCATTTGAGATCATCATCCTGATGACCATTTTTGCCAACTGTGTGGCCTTAGCCGTCTACATCCCCTTCCCTGAGGATGACTCAAACGCCACCAACTCCAACCTGGTGAGTAATCTAAAATATTTAAACTGCTTTACAGTTAAATACCTTCTCTTGCTTTTCAGTCCACTAGTTGCTGGTTGAAGTAACTGCTTGGCTCGTTGGAAGACAGGGTTTCTTGGTTTTTGCTCTTGTGGTCTGACACCTGTGTGTCCCATGTGGATTATCGTGACTGACATTTTATTAGGTGTGTGGTTGATTTCTGTAATATTTCATCAGAACATTTTTCTGTTACCTAGCATTACTGTGCAGCATGTCGTGAGCAATATATCCAACTGATTCTATTGTAAGTGTGATTTGCTGCCATGTGTATAAGAGGCAGGAGAGAGTAATACTAAATTACACTGGGACTGGTTCCTGAAGGTGAAAGACAAGAAGTGGGAAGTAAAAATAGTGAAAGGCAAAAATAGTGTAGGAAAAAAAAGATGAGAGTAGAAGGGAATAAGAAAAAGTGAAGAAGTAGGGAGTAAAAGAAGAATGTCTTTCTTTGAATAATATCTTATTTGAGCTTAATTTGCTCTTATCATTGGTTGTTTGGATACAACAGAGTTGTTGATTGTAATGTACCACTTTGAAGCCTGAAGAAAATTGAGGATTTCAGTTATTTTGAGTGAGGACTCTTGAGTTGTATTGAATGAAGCCATGTGAGTTGATTTGATCAAAGGCAAAGCATAATTTGCTCGTGGGCAACAGAAAAAAAAATTGGCTAAGGAGAAAATTGTTGTTTTGATTGAGGAATGAATTCTGTGGTTCCCAAAATGTCATCTAGTGTAATGTACTAAATTTTATATTTTTCAAAGTATAGCAAAACAAAGACATCTGTTGCTTCAAAACTCTGGTTCTTCTTGCCAAACATTCTATCTAATTATCTTAACCTGGCCACTCATAAGGTTGTGTGTGTGTGTGTGTGTGTGTGTGTGTGTGTGTGTGTGTGTGTGTGTGTGTGTAAAGCAGTGTGTTGCTCTGTGATTTTCATTATCCATCCATCCATCAAGCTATACCCACATATTGTGGATAAACCAGTCCCAGCTGACATTGGGCGGGGGAGGAAGAGGGGGGGGGGGCACGCTGGACAGATCCCCACTCGATCACAGGGCTTTAAATCAGTATGATTACATATATCTGTACAATATATGTGTGTGTTTTTACGTTTGTGTGTTTGTGTCAGCTTGCAGATGTTTGCCAGTGTATTAGTGTGAGGAGGACGCTAATCCCTCTGGAGTCATGTAACATCTGTCTCTCTCTGTCTCTCTTTCTTTCTAAGATGAATGATTTTGCCAGCTTTACTTATTTTTGATAGCTCATGCTGTCCTATGGTTTTCAAATTGCCTGTTGTGCCTGTGGATTATGTGGATCATGCTATTAACCTCTGCTTCTGAGCCAATGTGGAAGGGACTGAAACTTGCATTCTTTCTAATATCCAGCAGGGGGCGACTCCTCTGGTTGCAAAAAGAAGTTTGATTGTATAGAAGTCGATAAGAAAATGACTCTACTTCTTACTTCATTTATTCAAGTAGTAAACATTGTAAACATGAGTTTATGGTCTCAATCTCTAGTTTCAAGTTTTCAATTTTCAGTGTCCAAAAAAAAGAAAAAAACCTCTAGTAGCACTTAAATGGCACTTACTTATAGCACTTGGTAGTTTGGCTTTCTTGAGGAAATTGTACTTACTTGAATCTTGTTGTTCTGGGTCTGAACTCTCATGGTTGAATCACTTATTGTAAGTCACTTTGGATAAAAGCATCTGCTAAATGAAATGTAATGTGTTGTAGAAAATCCTATTTTTCTGTGTAGTTGTAATACTTAATGCTTGATTGTTGGTTGTTATTCTCAGGTTTAATCTAAAGAAATTTCTTGTGTGGTTGATGATATTAATAATAATAATAATAATAATAATAATAATAATAATAATAATAAAGCTTATTTATACAACACATATCAAAACGAGCAGCAAAGTGTTTCACAGGCATAAGAAGAACAAAGGATGCAGGTATACGCACATTTCTACATAAATATATATTTAGAAACACATATGACCACTTCCGAACGAGGTCTGTAAACTACAAGTAGCCTACAGATCGGCTCTAACAGGAAGTAATTGTTTCTTTGACTTCCTGTGTTTCTTTGAAGGCAGCTGAAAACTGTCCGACTTACCGCAGTTTTTTGTGTCCGCCCCCTGATGATGCCGCCTGCTCTCGTCTACTTTCCAGGCGAGGCGCAGTTCATCTCGAATGAACCTAACGTTTCAAAATGGCATGTCAACATGTCCATACGTGAGTTTTACTGTCAGTTCTGGATAAGAAAGTCAGAGGATCCAGCGGTCACATGATTAAGCCAAAAGACTATGAGGGACATTGTTTTTTTTTTCATATCGCCGATTCATAAAGTTACTGTGGACTTAATGTAGATGAGGAGAGAAATAAAATTTGCTTTAATTTGCTGTACTGTATACATATCCTCTGATTTCTCCTTGAATGATTTAGTGTCAGAGCAGTTATGAGTCAGTAGAAGAGTAAATATGACTGAGGGATGGCAGCTGCTTTCATCTTCTTAATTTGTGTCCATCACCCACTCTCTCTACCTCTCTTTATCTCTCTCTACCTCTCTTTATCTCTCTACCTCTCTTTATCTCTCTCTACCTCTCTTTTCTCTCTCTGAATTTTGTAGGAGGCCTACATACATCAATTACATTACTTTTCCTGTAAGGCTTTACAGATCAAGTGTTAGTGATCACATTAAACTTACTGATTACATGTTTTTAGTGGACAATCTAGACTGGGTAACAATAAGTCTACTGTAGACACACACACACATGAAAAGCTTGGCCTTGCATATTTTCAGGTAATCTATCCTTGCAGGGTTATTTTGGACCCTACTGGTGACCCCCCCTAGTTAATGAAAATATACAACACACAGGCACATGCGGACACACACACACACACACACACACACACACACACACACACACACACACACACACACATTTGAAAGGTTCTGCCTTGCATATTTTCAGGTAATCTATCTTTGCAGGGTTATTTTGGACCCTACTGATGACCCCCTAGTTAAAGAAAAGATACAACACATCGGCACATGCGGACACAGACACACACACACACACACACACACACACACTCAACCTACTCAACACCACCACAGCTGTGGTCAATTAGTTTTATAACCTTCTGACAGACAGGAAGTAGTGTGCAGATGGACTAGAGGCTTAAATACATGGCTGAACCATGTATCTGTGTGTGTTTGTGTTTATTTGTAAAAATGTTGTGTTTGAGCAAAATGTAGTTTAGCCTCCTAAAAGAAAGACCAACTTATAAAAACGCTCTATGTAGAATATTTGTATATCTTGTCGTCAGACAGCCCTTTCCGTCGGGGAACTGAAGCTGTTATTTACGTTCACTTCAAAGACACAAAACTTAATTGACAAAAACAATAATTTTACCCAGCAGAATACCAATTTGTTTGTGTTATTGTGTGACTTTGGCAAATCTAACCCTTTAAAATACAAAAATTACACAATAATACAAACAAACTAACCAATCAAGGCAGCGTTAGACCAGCAACTCCTGGGTTCTAGAGGTAAAACTACAGTTTTTGTCCAATGAGTCTGGTGGCTTTCAAGAAAGCATTGATAACAGCTTCAGTCCACTGATGAAAGGCCTGTCTGATGGCAAGGTCAAGCAGTGAACATTTTCTAAATATAGTGTATACTTAAACTGATTTTGATTGTATTTATTTTTTATGGTTGGCCTTTCTTTTAGATTGCTAAAAAATATGTTTTGCTACTGCCCCGGCCACAGCAGTACAATGCTTTGCTTCCATGCTGGTATTTCTTTCTTTTTCTCCAAACTGGGGACGTGCCGACTGCCATCTACTGTAGGTAATACTCTGACTACGGATAAGTACCTCATACAACTCTACTTGAAAAAATCCAAACCTTCCCTTTGTGTAAGTTAACTTTGTGTTTGCAACATGCATTCACTTTGACTTTTGACCTGATTCAGTCATTTTATTATGTTTGCGAAACAGTGAGTAAACCCCAAACTGCCAGAACCCAGCTTACATCCCATTGGTTAATTAGCCATAGTGTCTATGGTGAATCTCATTATTTAGATGATGTGTTTATCCAGAGTTGTCCACGGTGACGGTTTGGCTTAAGCACACTCAACTGACTCAACAGACCAACTGACTCCTCATGCACATTCAGGAAGAACGTGACCTTATTGTCTTACCAGTAGGTAACCCAGCCACTTGTGTGAACATTGTCTTGACACTATTAAGTTATTTGTTTTACAGTGTTGTTACCTCTGCATTCCACTGCAACAAACTGTGAGGTAACCCTCATTAAACATATTGTGAGTCCGAGCCACGGGAGGCTTTTAAATATTCCCTGCATCAAAGCTCTTGTAATTCAGCTCACCCTGAACTTCTTGTGTTATTTCACATTGTTGTATCCCCCCTTATTAAGCATTGTTGTCATTTGTTTTACTTTATTTATTTGGGGTGACAAACTGTGCTTAGACCCTTATGGTTTTGTTTGCTCACCCACGCAGTTTTAGTTTCTTTCCTTTTTGCCAGTTTTTTTATCATTTGCAAATAAACTACAGGCTTATACAAAGTTAGCTTTTTTAATGGGGTATGAGCCCAAAACAGCTGCATCATGACTGTGGCTCAGTATCCTGGTAATGCTCTTTATATTTAACCCTGACCCTAAGTGTGATTAAGCTTTCGAATCAATATGTCACCCCCTCAGCAGATTTGCACCGGTCTTTCTTATGTAATACCAGAGATCTGTTGTATCGCTTCCAGTACATGATTTCTATTTCTGTCTGCATCCCATAATGTGCCGCTCTGTCTCCTTGACGACATGCCCAATAATAGCAGCGGGAGAGGTTGTCATGGATATGGTAACCGTAGTGATGCTCCTCATCTGTCCTTGGTTACAGAGGAAAGAAGGGTAGGAACCAAAGTTTGAGAGAGTCTCTTCTCTCAGGGAGGAAATATATGCTGCACTTTGGCTAGTTCAGTTCAGATAACCCATCTTTTAGTAAAAAAAAATAAAAGAAGGTAAAACTCAATGAATTTTCTCTGTGAAGCTTGAGTAAAAAAACTTCTCTCCCTGTGGCTGTTCTATTTCTCCTCTGCTCTGTTTCTCTCCCCTTCCCCCTTTTTTCTTCCCTAATCACTTTCCCCCTCTTACTCTCCCTTCATGCCTCCACCTAATCAGATCAATATGGATACTTTCAGATATACAGAATCATTCTGTCATAACCAAGCAATTAACTAATCAATACACCTGATTATACTCTGATTGATGTAGAGGCAAGAACACACACACACACACACGTGTGCGCACAAACGCACACTTTTGACACTAAATCCCGTCAGCAATAATGAGACTTAATAAGATTCACAGTGATTGAGGTCCGAGATGATGTTGGTGTGATATTGCGTGTGTGCATGATCAGGATAAGGTTATCTGGTTTATTTGATTTCTATATCGTCTACATACATTGTTGTAGTGTCAGCCATGTTTGTGTATCAGTCATGAATGTGTGTTTATCTGAGTCTCTGGTTGTTCCCGGTTGCTCGTTTGTGTGTGACGGGGTGTGTGCGTGTCAGCAGTAGGTGACAGGATGTTCAGTGATACATGCTCTTCAGTAGGCGTGTGAACCAAGCACCTTAAGTCAACGAATCAACTTTTAGAGGGTAACGCACACGCAAAGATACTTACTCTTCTCTCTGTGTCTTAAATATAGGTCTTACTCTTTTTATATTAACAATCGAGTTGATCAGTTTGGCCAATTTTGTCAAGTGACCTCTTGTGGCTGTGTGAATATGAGTGTCCTCCTTCTGCAGTGAGTCACAGACAACACGACTTGCAGTGTTAGAGTGGAGGTCAGGGTGATTATTTGGATGTGTGACTTAAACACAGGTGCCTGTAGTTAGCACCCTGTGTCCTACCAACAATCTGCACGGGTTTCTTTTAACTACCCAGTAGATGTTACCAAGTAGTTTTAGTTGCCAAAGCTTAACGAGACAGATTGACAGCTGATACCATACACTTTCGGTTCCTTCATAATTGATTGTACTCCAAGGGATGATGTGACTTGCACATTTTCTCATATCCATCCCCTGATCGGTACTTTTCAATCACCTTGTTGTGGAGTTGCTTGGAGTGTTCCTTTATCTTTCTGTGTATTTTTGCTTAATCTCTAACTCACCAAAACCTTCTCCCAGATACAGCAGTTATACTCGGTCAATTGAAACTCCTCGACTGCACACAAAGGATGTCCTTATAACTAATCATGTGACTTCTAAAATCAATTGGCTGCACCAGTGATGCTTTACATGCTTCCAATTAAAAGGCTTGAATACATATGCAAACAAGTATTTTGTTTTTGAATGTGTAATTCATTTAGATCACTTTCTAGAGATCTGTTTTCACTTTGAGATTTAAGGGTGATTGTGTGGATCAGAAAGGTCACATTTAATCTACTTTGTTTCAATCTTGTAAAAACAATAGAACACAACAACTTTCAATGGAGAGGAATATGTTTTAGGCACTCTATTTCGTTATTAAAGTGGATTAAGATTATTGTTTGTTTACCTCCTATTACCAATATACTACTCCAAATGTTGTCTGCTGTTTGTTCTTGAGTCTCCTCATGTCCTCCTGCCTCTCCCTGCCTCTCGCCATCATTTCTGCTGTTGAGGATCAAGTTAACATGCTGTTCCTCTGGGTGCTACTCTGCTGGTTGCTAGGACTGTCTATTTATAGATGGAGAGGAACGATCAGCATCTATCTTTACGTTCACTTATCTAAACAATGTTGGTCTGTGTTTTCTTGTGGTGATGGTGTGATGTGACAGTGTGTGTGTGTGTGTCTTTGAGTGTGCACCTCCGAATAGTCGCAGTGGAATGCTGCCGCTCACATTGCATCCAGAAAAGGACGTAGATGGGTGTGTATATTTGTGTGCCTGCTGGTGTCTGAATAGCTAGATTGGGATTTGTAGCATTTATTAGTACATTTACCCATAGGATGTGAGAGTGTGTGTGTGTGTGTGTGTGTTGTATACAGTATATAAGCAGACAGAGATACTGTGTCTTATCTGGTCTTATACACATTAGTAGGACCCTCTACACAGATGGGAAACTTCAAATCCCTTGCAAGTTTTCTGCAGTACAACAAGTTCCAACCATGCTGGAGCCTGGGGAGTCATTATTTGGAAATTATAAATGCTGTTCCCTTTTCAGCTCCCAGAGGAAACAAGGAATACCCCAGTTACCATTTCTGTCAGAGACATGGGTGCTTTCCAACTCCAGAGTTACTACTTCAGAGTGCTGTTTGGTTTCAGCTTCATTTGTTCCATATTTTGGAGCCATTTTACTAATTCTTCACTGCAGCAGTGCTCCAGTGTAACTGAAAATGAACCTTAAACATGGGATACTCTACATTGAAAGTTGTCTTTTTAGTGGAGTAGTTTCTCTGCTTAACCAGGGTATCTTTCTTATATTCTCTCATATTTCTGAATTTTAGTTTTTTTAAATGTCACACATAAAATCAGGAATACCTCCATCAGCAGAGTTTAATTACCTAGATCATCTTTGAATTGATTAATATTGGGTAGGTTGTATAAAGCCACTTGGATGTGAAGATGGACTGTAGTTGGTATGCTACAGGAAATATAAAACCACCATTCCATCCTTACACAACAAAGCTGAAATTGTGTATGTATTGCTGTGAATTTTGCCAGGTTAAATGTTATATAATATTATGAGCATAAACTTAGAGAGACCCTGGCGATTTTGTCACTCACTCAATTTTTTGGTCTCCCTCTTTGAAAGAACTTCAATGTTCAGTTAACATATACAATATGCCTGAAGCGTAACATTCTGTTAACTGCTTTAGTGTTATCAGTGTATAATTGTTTTGAATTGACAAAACATAATTAGCAAAAATAAATTATTCCTTGTTGTCTCAGTCAATCCCTCTCTTCCTCTTTCTCTTCTTTCTCTTCCTCACTCTTCTCCTCAACCTCTAATAAAAGTGAAAGATAAAGACTGTAAATGATGGCAGCTGTAGCACCACATTCATTACGATGCCACTTCCTCTTCTCTTTCACCTCGTCCCTTACTTTTTTTGAATTGTCCCATTTTGGTGATAAAGAGGGAGATTACCACACAAACATCACAACCTCCATCTCTTTCTTTTCTTTTTCATATCTGTATCTCTCTCTTTAAAGAGAAGGAGAAAAAAGTATTTTATTCATATCTGCCTTTGAACTTATGTGTTTGCCAGTCCAAACTAAAAACAGCATATCAATATTTTTAAGTTTTTATGTGAATACTGTCCCAGGCATGGATTCCATGATTCCATAGCAGATCCCTGGAAAGTGTCCCGTCTTATACCCACTGTTTACTACAACCTGCAAATCACTGTGATTTTGAGGCTATATTTGTATACAGTATAAGTGTGTGTATTTATTAGGGCTGTGCAAAAATATCGATATAGCTTAATATCGTGATAATTTTTTAAACGATGATGTATCAATATGTCCGCGACTACTATCGATACATAAAAAAACAACAACATTGTATCGTATCGTGAGGTGCTTGCCAATACACAGCCCTAGTATTTATGTTTGGGAAGACAGGACACGTATCGTATCTGCATGTGTGTGATGCCGCATTGGTGATCAGCACTAGAGTTATTTGGTTAAATCAGGTCAAATGAGCCTTATGAAACAAAATAAAGTTTCCTCTATGCCTACGCCAAGGAAATAATTATGGACATTACATAACTGTCTGAAAGAGGCTAGTAACGCTGAGGTGAATTTTTGGATAATTTGTATGAAGCTCCAGATGTGCCAGTGGTAAAGGAAAGTGAGACAGAGGCAGTGAGGGAGAGAAGGAAGAGAAAGAGATAGAGCGGGATATTTTTACTGAGCTAAAAGTGTCCTCTGCCTCACATCGACCCACATTACAGCTCCCACAGAGCGAACAGGGAGAAGGAGAGGGAGAGATAATGTCTCTGTCCATCACTGAAGCTCAGAGTTCTCAGTGCAACCTTACCACAGGGAGCGATGTCAGTCTTAATGTCCCCATTTCAGATAGAAAGATTCTCATCACAGTTGAGCTTCGTTGCTTTTCAATGCATGTTTTCTTTCCAAACCGAAAGCTATTTCATACTGGGCAGGGCTAAAGAAAACAAAAACTCAGGAGGGAATACAGTGAAAAAAGCCCAGTTTAACACTTGTTTAGTATTAACTGTGCATATGGCAGTATACAGATGACATCAAGGAAATAGCAATGTGATGTGTGGAGTACATTCAGATTGCTGTGCACTCACAGGTTAGTTTGAGTCCACATTTTAAGTTTAAATTTAATAAACCCCATGGGGAAATTTGCATTTGACCCATCTCAACTATTCAGGAGCAGTGGGCAGACACAGAGCTCCCCTCGGTCAAGGACAGAGTGCCATCACTGAGAAGACAGCCTCTCGGCATGACTTTGCTCTTTATTTAACGCTGAAGCCGAGATAGTTGGATTGCCGTGTGGACAAAGTGGTAGCTGTAGCTCCTTTTGCACTAATCTTTCAGCACAAAATTTGTTGCTGCCTCAAAAGCGTTTCAGAATACCGAGACATCGAAAACTTACTTAAGAATGTAGTTTCTAGTATGCGTACCGTGTAATTGTGTGTGTGTGTGTGTGTGTGTGTGTTTGTGTGTGTTTTCAAAAGTAAACAGGGAGAATTGGGTTATACAAAGATGTTAGGTTTTCATGGATGCACTATTTACATATAAAGTACGTAGTAGTGAGTGATGCCACTGAATCTACCTTTTCTTTTCTCCTCTCTTGGTCACAACATGTCTAATGTTTAGTCTCGTAACATCTGAGCTGAATGTGTAGGATCATCCCCTCCCTGGCATCCCAGTGTTAGGCACACACACAACGAATTGCGTCTACAGCAAACATTAGAGCCATGGCAACAAAGGTAATGGAAGTGCACAGTAGATCTCTGGGCAAATTAGGGTGGTAAACAGGTGTAATGTGTACTTTGCGTGTGCATGTGTGTGTATGTGTCTTCATCATTCCAGACTAATATTTGACCAGCCATTAAAGCCTGCTGTGACATCACCAGAAGAGTAAAGCAAACTGCACACCAGCTACTTCCAGCTAAAAGGCCTCCCATCAATCTCTACTGAGCTTAATGCAAAAGCTGTCAGTCGATTTCTTTGGCACCACAAACTAAAAACAGCTGCAAAAATTGACATTCAGAAGCAACAGGAAAAAGCAGACTTTTCCATAATAGACTTGGAGCATCGTTCTTTTTTTTTTCCATCCGCAATTCATCGTCGGCGTTGTGACGGTGTACCTAATGGTCCTGCTTGTGAATGTGGATGCCCCGAGATCAAAGATGGGAAGCAAAATGTGAAATCCCATCCAGTGCCGAGGCTTCAGCTCTCTTGCTCCCTGAATTAATGGGTGATGCTGTGTTGCAGCGTGTACTGGTTCTATCAGGGAGAACTAGCTGTCATGTTGGTGTGGTATTCACTGACATTTAGCCATCTGGTCTGGGATCTGGCAGCCACACACACACACACACTCTCTCTCTCTCTCTCTCTCTCTCTCTCTCTCTCTCTCTCTCTCTCTCTCTCTCTCGCTCTCTCTCGCTCTCTCCCTTACCCTCTCTGTTGTGAACCATCACCTTGTTTGTGTGTGTATATAAGAGGGAGTCTGATATACACACACAAATGGTGTTATGGTTCACATCAGCATACACATCTTCCATTGAAACTCCGGCTGGTGATAAGGCGTGTCACTATGATGTGGAACAAAATAGTGTGTGAGTGCATATGTGTGTGTGTGTACCTGCATGCTTAATAATGTGGTTTGTGTGTTTTGCCTGAATCATCAAAGGGCAGGGTTCCCATAGAAACAGATGTTTCCATTTTCTTCCTTGGCGAACACGTGACTGTTTCTCTGTGTGTGTGTGAAAGTATAACATATGGACACATGCTTTTTTAATTAAATGCAGTAATAAGGTGAATCTAGGTAAGAGTCTTATCCCATATTGATCATCATCGTTAAATCTATACCAACCCCAGAGGAGATGCACTTAAAGGATTTATTTGAGGTAATTAAGGTGTGGATTGTGCAAAAGGGCCTGCGCCTCAATATTGGAAAGAAATTCCTTTTATTTTGTACATTCATCATTTCGGCCCACCTGACATGCAGTCAGCAGCGCCAGTGTTTGTTTTATTCTTGCGATGAGTCATCTGGAGTGTAACAGTAAATTCACATCAAAAGATGAATATCAGTTAGAGTTTGCTTCTGGGTCTTTATCGTTCATTGTTGAGAGGCTGGTGGGAGGCAGATTGGTCATGATCAATAGAGTGGCCTCGCTCATACTGTAAAGTGCTGTTTCCACTCACATCTATTCACGGAAATGTGATTATTGTGGAATCAATAGGTATGAAAATGATGGTGTTATTATATGGATAGGCAGTAGAGACATTAAGGAGCATACCAGTGCTTCAGAATGTTTTCATCCCCCTAACTACGAATCGGATGTACTTTACAAGGATGTTAACCAGTTTTCCAGAGAGTGCGTGTTTTAGGAAGTTGTGAAAACTTCCTTTCTGGTGCATTTAAGGGAGTGCTAATATTTGAGCTTCGATGGTTGGCTGCCTAAAAGCATTGCGCTCATGAACAATTTTCTCAGGACTTAAGACGGGTAATGTCAATTTGGTTGTTTATTACATGGCAACTGGTTGCCATCAAGTTCTCGATCCTCAGATGTCAGAGTTGCCTTGAAAGCATTGTTCAAAACAAAAACTGAATGCATAAAGGTTTGCCATACTATGTCTCGTCAATGTTTCAGAAGTTCCTCTAATCTTTGCTTCTTTTCAGGATCTAATCCAACATCCTCCTGAGTTTGAATTGTAGTTTGGATAAACGTAAATAAGATAGCAGAGACCATGTATAAAACATAGCTCTACATAAGTCTGTATTTAAGAAGCACAGCTGAAGGAAAAAGCATGTATAGTGTTAGGAAAGGCTTTCATTGTCTAGTTCCCTCATGTTGAATGTTGTACAGCCGCACGTTTTATCATTGCATTAACGCTGCAATGACATGGAGCTAGCTGTACAGAGCAGTGTGTGCTCTCTGTAGTTTTTGTGCCAGTGACGGTATCTGGTAGTGGTGCAACGGATCATAAAACTCACGGTTTGGATCGTATCACAGATTCTTTTGTTGTTTGATTTTATCAGCTGTTTTTTCTTTTTTGTGACCGTCCCAAAAATAATCAGCATACGTACGGCTCACGAATCGACAGTGGTCCTTTACACCTTTGGATCATTGACCAAACCTATATCTCATTCACTACTATTCATTCTCTGATCTGTCTTTCTTTCTCTTTCCTGTCCTCCTGTTCTGTAGGACAACTGTCAGGTGTGCGTGTGTGTGTGTGTGTGTGTGTGTGTGTGTGTGTGTGTGTGTGTGTGTTTATGTTTGTGTGTGTGTGTGTGGGAGACAGCGACCTCTCTCTGCTGCACCCCTTGTACCCTCCCGCTCCTGCGAGGTGACCCAGTTTCCCATGATCCAATGCGGCTGCTTCTGCCGCGTTGTTGCCGTAGCGATATTGCGAGGTCCTTTAATGCCAACTGTGACTGCGCCATGAATAATGGATAGAGTGACAGAGTATTAGATGGAGGGGATGAGAAAGAGGGGGCACAGCGGTAACAATAACGGAGGGAAAGAGTTAAAATATGTATACCGTAAAGTGTTATTAGAATGGAAAAGTGAGAAGATGAGAAGAGAGGAAAAAAGAAAGAGAAACAGTACTGGATGGAGAGAAAGAGTGTAGGGATGAAGTGATCATATGTACTGCTGTAACAGCTACAGTCAATAGCAGTGATTTGGTGTTTGCACATATTTAAATTGAATATTTCATACTTGTTTAAAGATTCCATTAAATTGTTCCTGAAAACTGGAAAACAGTGACTCTTAAGTGGTGACTTCATGCTGCATTAGTGGGTGGAAGCTTTGATAATAATCCCGGGCCTTTCTCTCCATAACTAATAGCCAATGGTTTAATTCTAGATTGATCCCTCCCTGTCTTGTCCCACCGTGATTTTCCTAAAGGAAATGCATCACATTAAGGAGGTAATGATAACATTTCATGGCACCAAGTTATGAACAATACTGAGCGTGACTATAAATGCTCTCTCTCCTAGACAAGCTATGTAATTCGACACCGTGTCTAAATGACATCTTTTGGATTTTTATACATGCGTCTTTTGTATCAGTCGCCATTTACGGCTTCACGCACAATATATCTGAAGATAAGTTGTTATTGGTAGGTCACAGCAAATTATCAGCTCTATTTTTCATACAGTAAGTTAAAATGTTAAATTCCCCATGGTAATTTGCACAATTAAGTTTGTGAAGATATATCCATGCCGATTTTCCATGATTTTTTGGCTATTGTACTGAACTGCTGTGTAAATCATCATTCAGTGATCATATTGTGTAAAGAAAAGGGTAACGTAAGAAAAGAGGAATATAATTAAAAAGAATAAAAAATATGTTACAATCATATGAGGAAGTGACATGTTCTCAATTCTAAATAGAGCAAATTCTATTTATATAACAAATATCTAAATGTATCATACATTTACCTCCATATGTGTGCTTTTTATGTCGCACGAGTAGTGGCTTATGGGTAGTGCAGTTCAGTTTCTTTGAAGCTGAAGGCCAGACGTACAGGTTAAAGAGTTCACTATCAGTCATTGAGTAAAATACCTAACATGTCAGGAAAGGCTTAGGGACACATTCGTGTGTATTTGTGTGCATTAGTATTTACGTGTGTGTGTGTGTGTGTGTGTGCGTGTGTGTGTGTTTGTGTGTGTGTGTGTGTGTGTGCTTTTGTGAAACTAGTTAATCTCTGTTACTGCTGACTGCAGCACACACCTGTTGAATAGCACTTTAGCTGTCACACACAAACACACACCACACACTCTCTGGAGCAGACACATAAACACAGGGGCTTGTCGAAGTGGCCGCCCATTACCTTTCTGGCAGAGCTGTCAATCCTTGATCTGGCACTGAGTTTGTACAGCCGTAGGTTCAAACACACACACAGCAAATGCTCTGTCTCATTGGCTGCTGTAAATAATATATTTCACTTCATCTAAAAGGCTTTAAAGTGCCCACACAGCCTTTATCTTCAAAGCTGGGAGTTAACACAGGCATGCATACATTTGCTCAATAAAAGAAATCAAAGAAAAAAAGTACAGCATGTAAGCATTTTTCCTGTAGTAAAGGTTTCAAAGTGTTAATTGCACATGCACATGAAGAGCTAGCTGTAAGACTGTAATGACGGTCTCGTTTCAAACCAAGACCTCTATAAAGAAAGAGGGTAACTGTGAGATGGAGGTTTACATGGGAGGTAAAAGTTGTAAAATGTCTGTAGTGCAGTTGTGTTTCACACTGACCTGATCACTGTATTATATATGTCCTGTTTCACCATTAAACCGTTCATGTTTGATACATTCCATTCACTTTTACACATTTCACATTCAGAGAAGTTCATCAATGGCAGACCCACCTTATGTGTGTTAAAGATGATGATCTCTCTGTTTAGCCTACACAATGTTAGAAAACAGAGACAAATTACAAAAACAGAAAAAAAAACTTCATATGTATCCAGGGCTCGTTTCACAAAAGTGGTTTGCGAGCACTGCTTACACGCAGATGGCATTTGTTTGGATTCGTGAAACGTGAAAAAAATTAGCAAACTATTTCATGTTGCAAATCGCAATTTGCAAGTTGTAGGCTTGGTCAATCCCCTGGAACCAGGGAATGTATGACATTATTGCTCGATGTATGATTCAAATTATTAATCAGTTGTCAAAATTGTCACCACATAATGTTCTGTTTATTTAGTAATTGATGATCAACAAATTGTGTCAGGAGTCATATGATATTATGTCAATTTGAACTTTTTATCTAATAAACGCCATTTAATTTGGAAATGCACAAAAAAAAGTTTGTGAATTACATTGTCTGTCAATTAAGCCAATGCCAAATTTATGGAGCGGTGTGCACATCCGCACCGGTTGTGCTAGCGACACAGCGTCATTACCTTCTTTATAGACGCCTTCAGTTCAAAAAGAGTGAGCTGTAATGTACATGTGCTGCACACACAAACACACACTGTACATGCTGTATCTTCAAACACACACATTCACAGCACATGGTTCAGAAGGTTAGGCAGCGCATGTCTCCACATGTTAGCTATTAGACTTTACTATCAGTCTCACCAAGGCTGCTTAACAAGGACTTTGATGCGTGTGTGTGGAGGACAGACAGACAGACAGACAGTCTGTATTGGGAGTTGGAGGGTAAAGAGGAGGATATGGAGGAGACGTCCAATGAGAAAGAGGAGCAGATAGTGGGAATACTGAAGGGTAGAAGAGGAGCGGAAGTTCATCACACCAGAACAAATTAAGTAATATCAAGCAAGCTCTGAGAGTATTTTATACATAATGCTATATTACTTTCATGCTCTTTACTGTGATTATCTCAAGAGACTAACCTCACCGATGTGACATTCCAAGCAGGTTTAAACAAACACTAAAAAGATATTTAACACAACCAAAGTGGGATCAGAACTTTTGACTTTTGACCAGAGATGTAGTGTTATTTAAAGATATGTGTCCATTAATTTGTCCAGTTGGTCATCGTCATAAGACGGACAATCACAACACAATTTGAAGACTTTATTTGTGTGTGTGTGTGTGTGTGTTTGTTTGTATGCGTATGCGTGTGTGTGTGTGTGTGTGTGTGTGTGTGTGTATATGCTTTAGTAACCATTTGTGTAGCTTGTAGTTCACCTCTGTTGTTACTGCTGACTGCAGCACACACCTGTTGAATAGCACTTTAGCTGTCACACACAAACACACACATACACATACACTCTTTCTCTGGAGCAGAGCAGACACAGACACAGGGGCAAGTAGAGGTGGCCGCCCATTACCTTTCTGCCAGAGCTGTCAATCCTTGCTCTGGGATTGAGTTTTTAGAGCAGTGGGTTCAAACACACACAGACGCACACAGAAAATGCTCTCGCTCTCATTGGCTGTTGTGAATTATATATTTGACCTAATCTAAAAGGCTTTAAAGTGCCCACACAGCCTTTGACTTTAAAGCATGGCGTTAACACAGACATTCATACGTTTGCTCAAGAAAATGTATTATTTCTCACGTGCTGCATACAGCATTGACCACACACAGTACCAGGACCTCAGAGGCACCATAAATACATTGTGCAAACATTGTCCTACCACCCATGTCCTGTCTGTG
Source organism: Ophiodon elongatus (assembly GCA_016806645.1). NCBI lineage: Eukaryota > Metazoa > Chordata > Actinopteri > Perciformes > Hexagrammidae > Ophiodon > Ophiodon elongatus. Next base: position 1,707,153 of record JACSYO010001738.1, read on the forward strand.
GTCTGTTTTAACGAGCTGCTGCCTCTCGTCTCTGAACAAGCGTTTGTCTTTGGCGTGGAGCCGCCTCGTGGTAAATCTCTCTCTTCTTTCTGACTTGACTGTAGTTATAAAAGGATACAGATTGTTTCACAGCAATAATGACTTGACAGTGAGATTCAAGCCAAACTTTTGGGTTGCCAGGCAACTCGAGCGCCACCAACGACCGTATATGGACATTTCTGTTTTTATCTTTGCTTTCAACTTCCTGTCACTGGGACTCTTTCTTTCTTTTTTCTTTCTTCTCTCACTCCCAATGTTTTTTTTTCTCCTCTGCAACTCGCTCTGTCTTTGACTGCAGTCAGGTGTATCTACAAGTTATTTATCTCCTTTTCTCAGTCACACCGTTGTCTTCACTCTTATCTCTCACAATCTCAAACTGCACTTATGGATAGAGAAAGATAAATATGGATGAAGTTACAAGGAGTGTTACATAGTAGGACTTCACATTGTGACGCGAGGAGAGATGCAACCTTCTTGGTCTGACCTACAGATTCCGATTTTCTTTCTAAGAGCTATAATTGACAGCATGGCTTCAGACTAACTCTATTCACCACCGTCCAGAAAAATGATTTCAACCGTCCCGAATTAACAAATTCTGAACGCTATCTCTTTACTTTGTTGTTGGCATTTATAGTGGTTATTTGCATACAGAGACGAGCCGAGACGGTCACTGTTACTACTCTGAGCAGCGTGCATCGCAATGAATTACAATGTGATAAGTGCCTGATTAAGTTAGTTTTTCCAAATGTTTTTAAGGTTTGTTCCTCCACGGCTTATTCTCAGTTCTGACACATTGTGAGCTTTATGTCTTCTTCACTCACTGACATGTCAGTCACCAGTCATGGTCGATTTACAGGCGAGTATTTCACATTTTTGTGTCGTTTACTCGTCACGCCCCCGGTGTGTAAAGGCCTTAAGTCAATATGCGGGAGTGAGGATAAATCAAAGGCATAGTTGCAATATATATATTATACAATTCATATATATAAACAGTTAGGACATCATTTTGACTGAAGATTATAATTTATTTTCTGCTGAAATCTCTGGATTTAAAAATACACTTTCTGGGCTGTACTTTCTGTATTGGAACATACTTGACCCTGACTTTGATCATTTTTAACTGATTAAAGATGGGGGGTTGTGCCACAAATGAGCAGCCAACACAGATACAAACTTTGGTTTTAAGCCAATAACAACAACAAACGTAAATATTTCGGATGATCTCTGCTCTAATGACTTAGCCTACATTTTCTATTGCAAAACTCGTTTTCACTTATTAAAATTTGTTACATGTCCTTGCTCACCCAATCAATCACGTTAATTAATTTCCTTTTGATAAATATATATATAAATATCTACCTTAGGGAGAAACTAAAATGTCTGTAACCTAAGTTTTGTCTGATTTCATCTAAAGTAAATATTCATGTATTTGCCATGAGTATGACAATCATGTAATGCAGCCAACCTGTATGGTTTTGATACAGCAATACAACTGATTATCACTGGTGAAGCTTTGAAAAGAGATGATTTTCCTACTAAGTATATGGCCTCGGGGTAACAGGGTAAGATGCACATGAAAGCCTCCCTCTCCCCCCTCCCCTCCCTCCCCCTTCCCCCCCTCTCCCCTCTTCTCCTGCTCCGGTCTTCTCCTCTCTCTGCTTCTTATCGCTTTACTTCTCCTTCTCTTCCAGCCTCGCTCTCTCCGTGTATGCTCCCTGATCTAATTAAAATGCCATCTTCAGTTCACTGGTGAGCCCCCTCCCTTCGTCTCTCTGTGCTCTGCTGCAGTGTAAATACGCTGTGTCATATTAAAAAAACTGAATCTGCTGTGTCATGATTTGGAAGCTTAGCGGCTGATCCGCCATGTTTGACAATTTGACTGTGCCATGTTAGATGGGACTATGGCAGGGATTTTGAAGATGCGTTATGCTTAGGAGTGCTTAGGGCCATTATTGCCACCATGGGATTGGTCTGGAGGTGTGAGCAGGGTTACGTCAGGGCCATGGCTGCAGCTATGGATTAAATTCCCACTTCAAAAACATTAATGTTTTACCTTTCTAGAATTTTGGTGGCTCTCAACACTGTGATTTTGTCCACTCTCAACATATGGTGGTATTTCTTTTATTTTTACGTCATTCCCTTTTTGTCCTTCTCTGCCCGATTTAAACGCACACACCATCACACTCTCGTAAACATGTGCACAGAATAGGGTTCAAACAAAAAGGCAAGTTCATGTCAGAATAACCAACAACTCCCTCACCATCCTGTGTTGAGCCGCTGACATCTCTTCAGCTGTTAATGAAACCCGACAGATTGACAGTGTGAAGCGACTCTCCGATTGGTCCAGAGCTGTGATGTAACCTCGTCGCTCATGCATTGTTGAATGAGTGTTAAACTGTAATCTTAATCTAATCTTCAGTGACCTCGAAGTCAGATTTAATTATGAACTCCAACACTTAAAGAGTTGGATTTAAATGCACAGCCAACCACATCCACACACAGAGAAACACACAGGAGGACACTTCACACCCTCTGGCCGAAACATGAATGCAGCTTTGATGGCGGCAAATATAGATTTAGTTTTCACCACTTCAGCTTTCTTCACGAAAACCTGCATTCTAGCCGCCTCATGATAGCTACCTAGCTTACCGTCAGCTCTACTGTTTGGTCTCCGCGAGCAAGGCTAACAAATTGTCAAGCGATTTATCAGTTAACTGATGTTTCAATACAGAAACTTTTTCCCAAAATGTGGAGAGAAGAATAATAGACATATTCTAATTGCGGTGGCATCTTTAAAAGAAATCTGCTACATGTTTTCACACATACTGTCTCACACATTTTGTCTTTGCTGTCTCACAAATGTTTCTTGTTTCCTCTCTCTCTCTCTCTCTCTCTCTCTCTCTCTCTCTCTCTCTCTCTCTCTCTGTTGCTACCTGGCAACAAGCTGGTTTCCTTGGTGATGGAGCTTAGTAGCCTAACATTTGCAGAGACGGGGGTGTGTATGTGACAACTGGTACACACAAAAAGCATGCAGCAAACGCATGCTCATACTCATGTATGCATACACATGCAGAGGAGGGTTTTACGCACAGAAAGTAACACTATGCATGCAGCCTCTTCTTAAACGGATGAATCATTCAGTGATTTGAATGCGGTCATGAATGTATTCAGAAGAAGGCAGAATGAGACAAATTGGTCAATCAAGTTAAGAAGAAGCCTCTATTTAGTTATTTATTAAGCGTTGTCAAGAAACTGGAATTTCAATTTTTTTATACAATACCTCAAAAGATATCGATGTTCAAAACCATCTTCCTCAAATTTGAGAGCATACAATTTTAGTTTTTAGTTATCGATTAATTTATCAAGCTAATGTTTGCCACGGGCTTTTTGTGAGACTAAGGTGGGTGGACCTTGGACCCTCTAGGGGGGGTGCGGGGGCAAGCTCCCCCACAAGGAAATTGTGTACATTTAAAGTTAATTACATTAATCTGTTTTTTGAAAGCAAAATTAAGAGGCTAGATCTATGAATGTTGTGCTCTTGTAAACAACCCTGCAACCAGGTTCCAAAATCACGTAGAGAGCGCTCCCAATAGACTGGAGGCTTTTATAGCCCATCGCTTGGAATAACTAGTTTTCCGATCACATAATGTTTGGATGTCCACATACTTTATTTGGGTGGCCACATACTTTTGGTCATGTAGTGTATAAAATAAGTGTTGTCATTGATCTGCTTTTATACTTATGGTGTCTGAATACTGCACAGAATGATGCAACTTGCAAGCAAACGCAAACGATGAGTACACTGACTAGGTTTGATATTTGATATATATAATTCAAACATACTTGGCAAAGTAATATCATAAAATAATCATTTATTACAGTTTTTATTACAGTTTTTTTAGCGATTGTGTAAACTCTGCTTATATGGTGTTTGTCTGCCTTCTGCTGCTTTCAGATTGTGTCCAAGGTCTGTCTTTTCTTTTTCACAGGAGCTAGGTTTATTTTTCAAATGATGCCTGAGACGTGTGCTGCAAATATTAGAATTTGTTCGTCTCGTCATTGTTTAAGAGAACCATGAGAAATGATCTCACTCTGTGAATTTTTGCACACTCAAGTTTTAGGTCGTAGTCACAAGGGAGACAGATGGGCTGTGAAGAAGATGGGTTTGGTTACAATGTGTCCGAGAGAGATGTTTATCAACCACTCGGCAGCAACATGCCTTCTCAAACTGTGGTGGTGCAGCTCTCTTCTGTTTACCATGTTTGGGAACGGAGGTGAACAAACGACACAAAGACTCAGGGGGAGACAGGGAGAGGGAGAGAGAGTCTCCAGTGTTAAGATGACATTTTAATGAGTCAAAAAGGCAAAGGGGGATGGAGGGAGGAGTACAGACAAGAAGAGGAGACAGTGCCTTGTGTCTGGAAACTCAAAACTGCACAGACAAGAATTTTATAGCTTTTATGTGTTATTTGTTTTTAGTCTAACCTTTGAAGTATTTATTGTCAAGTCAAACTGGAGTTTCTAGAAAATGACCTTTATGAATATAAAGGATACAAATGATTAATATAAATGAGGATTGAAATGAAATTGAAAATGAATGAATATGAACAAACACATCATAGCGTAGCATAGGCCAGCTCTGACCAAGGTCTGACTGTCATACAATAGTTTCAGATTTCCTTCATTTGTAGGCTGTTTAGTGGATTTTGAGCTGTCAAGGTTAAACGTGTAATAGTGAGGAGCTAACATTAGAGTACGTTAGCTCATCATTAACTAGCGTTAGTACTTCTATGCTATGCTAGCTAATGTAGGTATACAGAATGTATACACATGCTGCGTTTGCTTTTTAATGATTGCGACAGTGAATTAAGACCTGCCCTGCTTTACACGAACAGTGTGTTGTTAATTACATTATCTTCTGTCTCGATCACTGGGTGATATGGAAGTTACCTTTTACACTGTGATATGTAAGCTTTAGCTTCTATCTTTATCTTTTTAACCTGTTTTTACTGCTGAGTCAGTTTGAAATCCTGGCTATATCCTTCAAAAATATTGTGTAGACCTTTCTGTCTGAAATAGCTTTTCTGTTTTTCCAAAAATTTGATATTTATTCAGTGAGTGTGGTTAGTGACAGTGTGGGCCCCATGGTAACTCTAACAAATTAGCAGTGGGGGGCAGGGCTTATCGAAGGGTCAGTGGGTAAAGTAGTAAATGGTAAATGGACTGTACTTGTCTTCCGACCACTCAATGCGCTTTAACACTACATGTCATCATTCACCCATTCACAAACATTCATACACTGATGGCAGAGGCTACCATGCAAGGTGCCACCTGCCCATCAGGGGTATCTAACATTCATACAACATTCACACACCGTAGGCACAGCTACAGGAGCAGCTCGAGGTTAAATGTCTTGCCCAAGGACACATCGACATTAACTAGCAGGGGATCAAACCTCCAATTCTCTGATCTAAGGACGACCCTGCTCTACCACTGAGCCACAATCGCGAGTCCACTAAAAAAAAAAGGAATCATCAGAAATGGAACCAATCTGCTTGTGTTCCCCGGAGCATTAAAGAGCAGCACTTAGTGTCACAGGGACAGTAGGCCAGAAGTGGAACCAGTCACGCTGCAGGACTGATACACCTACAAAGTCTGGAGAGGGAGTCGGGAAGGATGCTGGACTTTGAGAGACTTGAAAGACTTGAGAGACTTTTTCCCTGGCAAACATCACTGCTACATCCAGCTGGGTTGGCGCCAGCTTTGTTACACTGGGATCAGTAGCCCATTTACTTTTAGCTCGATAATTTAACTCTTTAATATTCATGTGTGGAAGATTGCTTGTTTATTTTCGAATCACATTGTCTGTTAGTTGTAAGTCTAATTGCAAATCTGATGATGTTTGTTAAGTAGAAGCACGGAAGATGGCGATGATAAGGAAGGTGTTGATTGTTTGTTAATTGCATTTGGAGCACATCCTGATTTACTTTTAGTCATAAACATGGTGAAATAATGAATGATAAAACCATGACTAGTTTTTAGTTGCTTAGCTTTCAGCTTGTTATGGGCTTATAATAAAGGGTTGTTTAAAATGACTGCATAATTCAATAATACTTCAAATAAATAGGATTATGAAAGGATTTACAATGCAAGAAAATACATACAAGCTAATACCTGATGTTTAACCAATAGTTATGGCAGCAGTGGGCATTAGCTTAATTTGCAGTTATTAATACACATTTAAAATTAGGCACTAGTACTTAATGTAAATTTTTAAATATTTAAAGATGTTTATTTACAGTGTTGACATTTATTTTCAGTGTGTATATATATACTTTAATCTTCTCTGTTGTTTTTTTTTGTCTATTGAAAGGGTTTTCACCCAATGACTAATGACTAATGATGGAAATCTAACTCAGCTATCAAACTAAGCTGCTGAGCCTACCAAAATGAAAGCAGTGAAAGCTGTTTGTTGTTTGAGTGGAATCCAGCTAAAACTGTTAAAACGTAACATGGCATTTATAATTGCATGCAATTTCAATTAGCTTGTACGGGCAAATTTATTAATGGTGCTTTGGTTAAACAAGTTGGTACAGTATGATAATACCAGCCTCTACAGCTTTCTTTAAGTGTCATTATCTGATAGTGGCTACTCTTTTCACTGTAATTTTCATGTGAGCTACTTGACTGGTACCTATAGTCAAGTAGCTCACATGACAATGTGTGAGACTTAATTTGAGAGGCCTGTTTCTGTGAATCTGAAAGAGAAAAATTGATACAAGCCTAATGCAAAGTCAATATGTTTTAATATGGGCTGGGTAATGATAATATAAATCCTTATATTATGTGTATATTCTTACTGTCTGTGAAAGAGGTTAAAGGTTACTCGAGTCCAGAGTTGTGTCTGGGGGAAGACGCTCTGTCTTTTCCTCAAGGATAAATACACGCCTTGTATCACAACACTCATGCATGTTATCAGTATATTTACAATAGAGAAGCAGACAGGCCGTTGCACGTGCCAGTCTGGTGAGGAAAGGTGGGATTGTTCTCCCCCTTTTCACCTCAGAGCCAACCAGAGGTCAGGATGGTAAGATACAAACCTGTGACGAAATCGGTGTATGAAAGGGCCGAACTGGTATTCCTTCCTCTCAACCTGTGTGTTGACAGAGGGACTCCCTGCTTTTGCAATTGCAGCGCTGGTAACTTTGCATGTGACCAAAGAATAAATCTTGGTACCAGCACGAGAGAAGTTGTTGGCTGAATTATTCCTGAGGCTCCACCAGGCATCCAATCAGAACACGCTAACAGTAACATGGATGAAATCTGCGATGTTTTGAGGTATACTGGTGTTAACAGGATAGAGGAAACGGGAAGGTAGGGGGAGATGCTGGTGCTCCAGTGCCATCTCTAGAGGCTCTGAATGTTGTATATGGAACTTCTAAGAATGTTTTTCTGGTATTTACACACAACACATAATACATTTTTGGAGTGAATAAAGACTAAACTCTCAGAGATAAAACAAAGAGGTCCTGAGCCGTTCCTATGGATTGTTATTTAGGTATGCATTTTACATTTTAATGGATCATATTGGCTCAAATAAAGCTGATCAAAATGTGATCCTGTCCTTACTTTTCTCTTCTGTTGTTCGTCCTCTTTTTATTAGCAATGAGCAGTTCACTGCTGTGTTTTCACAGATCGTGCCTTTCACCAGTTCAAAGGACAAGCGTTGCCAGTAGTATTCATGTCAGCTATCGCTAATTCATGTTAGTTTTGAGTATTTGAGTATTTAGATGGCAGCACTCCAACAGAGTCGTACGTCTTCACTCTCACTTTGGGAGGCTTGTGCAAATTGATTGTGTCTTTAAAAAAACAATAAAAAAAAAACATTACAGTAGCTGTAGTTATTGTAGCAGTTGGAATAATAACAGCAGCGAGTTGAATTGTTTGATTGGGATCAGGTGAGAGATTTGCGTATGAGGGTGGCTTTGACTCTGAGTGGCCTCGTCTTCCACTGCTCTCTCTTTAACTGGTCCTCATATCGCAGAGAGGTTAATTGGAGCGGAATTACCTCAACAAGTCTTAATGACATGCTAGCTACAGACACAGAGGGCTCCCTTCTTCAACAGTAATGAGTCAAACTCTCAACACGTCTCAGTGGCTTGATGTCATTTACCTGCTTCTCAGCCAGACGAGGGGTTTGCTAATCGCTCAAGAGTCGACAACAGAATGCGCAGTTTATGAAAAACTGCAGAGAACAATAGATTCAAAGATGGTGTCGAAATGATGAAAAACAGCCTTTAATACTTCCATGTGATGAGTGCATTTGAGTGGCGCATTAAAAGACTCAGGTGAGCCAATAGTCCATAGAGCATATATTTCGTAAATTAATTTATAGGCGCAATCACACACACACACACACACACACACACACACACACACACACACACACACACACACACACACACACACACACACACACACACACACAGAGAGAGCCTGTGTCTTTCTTTCTCAGTGGGTCACTGACCTTGGCAGAGAGGCTGGTGTGATTGGCCATCTTCCTGTGGTCTGTGTGTTGCATGTGTGTGTTCTATATGTGTGTGTGTTTGGCCTGTTCGGTCCTGTGGGCCATGTTGTTGAACTAGCCTGGTGTTATAGTCCATCTGTCTGGGCTGCTGGCCAAACAGCTCTCTCTGCTCAATCTCTAGTGATTTCATCACGATGGTTGTTGAATGTGTCTGATAGAAATGAGACGGCCCTCTGGTGGAAATCTTCTCCTAATTGAAAAATGCCCACTTTGCCTTGCAAGATCGAGCCCTGTCGAGTAAAAGAAAAACATATTTTTCTGTATAAGGTGAGATTCATAACCTTGTATTCATTCAAGAAAAGTTTACTAGGCAAAACACATCAACTCCCTGCTTCACTTCCATCCCTGTGACCAGCAGTGCGGTAAAGTGCCAAGGGCTTCTTAAAGGTAGTTATAGACCAACTGGAGAGCCTCATTCATTGTCAACTACATCTAGGGATTTTAACAGTTGGCTGTATGTTAATGAGTCTTTTTGTCCAAACTTTACCCAGCCAGCCCCAATCTGTTGGTCACACAGATAACTAGAATGAAATCTTTATGTGAACATTTGAAGTTTCAGTGTTAAATTGTCCTTGTCGTGCAACTTTTACTTCTGTTTGATATGGTAAAGTTGTTTCCCCCTGAACAACTGGCCTGAAGTGACCTTTTTGATGATCATCATGGTAAAAAACACAAACACACTGACCATTCACACAGTACACTTGAGGCTTTGAAGTGCCCTCCTCTATATCCCAACTCATAATTAAAGTATTCAGAAGTACTGTATCATGAGTCCATGTACAAAGCCATTCTATGACTTTTTAAGCCAGAAGTTGGCTTGTGAATGTAATAAATATAGCTTGCGGAGAACTGTGAGATGTGTGAGGAGTCTGTGCTTCCATCCAGCACATAAACTTCCCACCAACACACCACCATCACTGTGAAAATAAAAGATCAATCTGGGACAGATGGACAAGCAACCCTACATGTAACTAACTGCATAAGCAAGATAAAGCCTTGAAGCTTGGAAAGATGTCCACAGAGAATACAGAAACATGTTGATCATCAGAACCTACAAGCACAGACAGACACGTATACACACATCCATATACAGTACACATCCATATTAAGCTTACACAGCAGTCTGCTCTTTGAAGATATCACATACATTTCACTGATGCTTTTAAGTCTGTGTGCTTGTATTTGTGTCTTCTGAGCCAGCTGTATGTGCTCTGACCTGTGTGACGAGTGACTGTCTGTGCGACCAGTTGTTCCATCAGCTCCTATTTATTGTCTGTTTTGCCCACAGGCACAACGACTAGTCCAGCACACACGACTTTACTTCATGTCTTGTTCCATGAATGTAGGCCTACCTTTCCTCTCTGACAAAACAGGCTTCCTCTCTGTCACTTCTCAAACGTTCACATCTGTCAGCTAAGCTCAGCATTCTTGTACTTTTTCCTAAAAAGTTGTTTTGAAGCACCTGAAAGTCATCAGTGCCTTTTTTCCTCCCCCAAAGCACAGATAGCCGTAGCTTCTCAAAAACACAACTTTTTCAGTAAAACTTAATAAATAAAGGATTAAAGATGACTCATAAGTAAATTAGGAACCCACAATGCAGTAAATTCTCATTGCCAGCAATAAAAAAAATGTAAGCGTAGGTGTGAATTTTTCAAATGGTGGATATTTCGTGTTTGAATGAGGCTCTGAGTGCAGCCTTGTACAGATCGTCCTTCGATTAACAGGACTTTATACTGTTAAAATGTTTCCAGAAACTGGAATTGTTGGCTTCAGGCTTTTAATGTGTTTTGCAGCTATGCAGAATATGAATATCAAGACATTTTACTGCCACATTTTTACATTCATTTATTTTTCCTTTCCTATGCAATGTTACCTTATCCCCTGGCAACAGGACAAATGGAACTCTCCTCAAACTGTTGGTCGGGTTTCTCAGTCATTCAATACACACACACACACACACACACACACACACACACACACACACACACACACACACACACACAGACACACACACGCACACACTCTAACACAGAGAGTAAAGAGTGACAGGAAAGAAAGAAGTAAAGAGAATGAGAGGAGGCAAGAATGGAGACAGATGTTGGGACAGAGGAAGAAGAGGGGAAAAGAGGAGAGAGAGAGAGAGGTGTGCAGACTTTTGTATGAGGCTGACCTAGATAGAAGGAGAGGATTGGACACACTCTGTCTCAGGAGGGACACCGTCACAGCTGCAGTGGACTGTGTGTATGTGCATGTTTATGTATGTTTAGAGCAGAATATGATGTGCAATTTTGCTCTCTTTATGGTATTAATATGTCTCCAAATCCTTTGAAAAGTGGTGAGTGTGTGTGTGTGTATGTGTGTGTGTGTGTGTGTGTGTGTGTGTGTGTGTGTGTGTGTGTGTGTGTGTGTGTGTGTGTGTGTGTGTGTGTGTGTGCGTGTGTGTGTGTGTGTCTGTCTGTCTGTTGCATTGTGTATGGAGAAAGGAGGTGAGACAGAGAGATGAAGTCAATAAGCCAAACAGGAAGCCCAAGTGAAGAGAAGGATATTAAGTAAGCTCTTTACATCAGATGAATGTGACGAATATGAGAATGAATTGTGTCACTGTAACCCTGGGTCATAAATCCCCAGGGTTTATTTTACCTTTTTGTAAAATGTTATCCAAATATTTATGTGGGGTAATTTAATAATCTATAGTTTAACCCCTTGAACATATTTTCGATATCATACACAATTGCATTTTGACTGTGTGTGTGTGTGTGTGTGTGTGTGTGTGTGTGTGTGCATGTGTGTGTGTGTGTGTGTGTGTGTGTGTGTGTGTCTGTGTGTTTGTGTGTCTGTGTGTTTGTGTGTGTGTGTGTGTGTGTGTGTAAGAGCGTGTGTAAGAGTGCGTGTATGATGCTTACCCGTTTAAAATCAATACTGCACCACTGCAATTTACTGCCATCATGGGATTGGTAGGTGAAGGACCACAGCGTACAATCAGAATCCTTAAAACCCCTTGTTTAGTGAGCTTATGCTTGAGACCGGAGAGCAGTGTACATGTGACAGGAATAGTAATGTATTAAAGTCGCCGTTCTTTTCATTGGGACGGTATGAAACAAAAAGGCGACACAAGTGGAGTGAGGGAGCTAAAGATAGTATTTCTGTATTTTGTAGCTGTCATGGTTTCAGCTAGCGGACAAACTGTCAGGCTGAGATGTCTGTACCTTTTGAAGCAAACTCCACACTACATTGCACCATATTGCACTCATACTATGAGCTACTGTATCTTCTGCTTGTGAGCACACACGCTTGGTTCATTATTGATATAAAACTGAATGCAACAGAGCTTACATGGTTAAAAAGTAATTGCTGGAAATGGATGCTGCATCTGTGATGTCACCCAATGTAGTGCTGCACAATATTGGAAAAAAACTGACTTTGTATCAGTCATCATATGAAAATATACAATTTTCACCCTAAATGTTTTACATTTTAAAGTTAAATGCATCAATCTGGTGCAAGTTGAGAATTTCAGAAAAAAACTTGAGAGAGAGAGAGAGAGAGAGACAGAGAGAGAGAGAGAGAGAGAGAGAGAGCGCACATCACATGTCGGTGCTGAAACGATACACCGTGCAGTTGGTTTCTGAAGGAAGTTGTTGAACAGCTGTAGTCGGCTTTACTGCTCTGCCTGTAAGTGAAGACACACCCTAAAACACACTTGTTTAAGCCTCTACATTACCATAATGGAACAATATCAAACAAAACTGCCACAAGACACGAAAAGAAGACGTAAAATTAGCTACCCAGACCATATTCTGAGAGACAAATTAGTTTTCTGTTGTCTTCAGTTGTTAACTACTCTGACTATTTATTTATTTTTTAAAGCGGCCACTAGAGAAAATGCATGTTGAGGCGCTGCATTAGAATATTCAGCCATGGGGATTGCTTCCTTGACTGAACGCAGTGACCACATCTGAGTGTTGCACTCAACTAGTTACACATGTCTTCTGTCCAGGCTTTTTATCTATCAAGTGGAGACAGACTGATTCTGTTCTCCTTCCCTTCACCGCGCTCCTCTCCACCTTCCCCGTGTTCCTGAGCTGACCAAAGGCTTTTAATGTTTTATATGCTGAGTCTAAGGTTTGGAAAGGATGCAGGGAATTAAGAAAGGGCTACAAGGGCTTGTAATTCTTTTTCTTGGTTTCTTTATGTCTTTGCTGTTTGCTCCTCTATTTGTTTGTCTTTCATCATAATCTCTTAATGTCCACAGAGAGATTTAAAGCATATTTCCATATTTAATTGTTTATTATCCCTTTCCTGAAATGTATTACTTTTCCTTTTTTTCCCCACTCTTCCTTCTCATTCTCTGGAAGGGAAATGGCTGGACCACCTACGCAGTTTAAACTAGGGCTGCACAATATATTGTTTCAGCATCAACTTTGCAATGTGTGCGTGTGCAATAGTCGCATGGCGTGCGATGTCGGCTAAATAACTCTTCATGCTACAACTTATTTGCCACACTTGACACAAAAGGAAACCTCGCACCGTTCTCACATTCCTTGACTAATCCAGTGTTTCCCATGAATTACCCACAGTAAAAGTTGGACGTCACAGTTTCATAATGAATTGAATATATTTTTACACTTCTCAACGGGTGGGGTCCACTTCTGCCCGGGGAATTCAAAGACGGCCGCTCGGTGTGGGAGGACCCTCTCTATGCCCGCTGTGCCATCTCCATGCGGGGGTTGGAACCAACCCGTCTTGAAACACGAACCCCGTCTCGTTAACTTTGCTTTGTGGGTGTGCCCTTTTTGCCGTCATCATCATTTATATCTATCACTGTGTTTATGATTAAATTGTTTACTGGAGCACAAAATAGCCTCATCATTTTACTCTCTCAGTGCGCCACAAGCACACATGCAGGTGTTTAACTTTAAACTGTAAAACATTTTGGTCAATATTCCTGTATTTTTTTCATATTGCAAAATATATTGCAGGAAAAAATAAATGTTGCCATGTGAGTTATTTTTGTGCAACCCTAGTTTAAATTTCATGAATTTATATGTTGACTTCCATCACCACAAGTATGTGTATAACAACAAAAAATAATGTCTGTAAAGTCTGCACTACTCGTCTTTAAATATGGTGTAGAATTGAGTCTTTGTTAAATTCTCAGAATAATGTTTCTACAAAGCAAGCAGCAGCGATTTGTGCTCTTGCTGCTGCTTGCTCATTTAATTTCCCTTCCTATTCCCTTTCCTGAATTATTAACCTATCATGAGTCAGAAAAGCGTGTGAACAGGAAGTTTAGCATGGTCAAATATGGCCGCCAGCTCCTGTTTGCTCCTCCGAGAGGGACTCTGGGTAGAGGGGCTAGGAACGGCTCTTGCTCTGTGTGTACATGTGCGTGTGTGTGAGTGTACGTGTATGTGTGGGACAGGGTGACGCATCATGCGGCAGTAGTCTGAATATTTTAGCAGGAAACATTAGTGACGCTTTTCCCTCTCACTTTCATCATTCTCTCCCTTCTTGCTTTCCTTTCTCAACATTTTTTCTCTGCCTCTTTCTCTATTTTTCCCATCCAGTGCGATGAAGAACAACTATTAGAGCAGTGGTAACAGTCTTTTGCCTTGAGTGCAAACACATGGTTTGCTAGTGGCCTGTAGTTTTTAGTGAATTTCTGGAGGGCGATGAAGTGCAACCCCAAAATGTTTCTCCTTCCAGCTCTGGTTCCTACGCCGTGTTCCCTTCAGGGGAAGACATTCTGCAGGGGACTGTTCAGGCAATTTACCCACATCACGTGCATCTTCAGTTTAAGCCTCTCAGTATGTGCGTGTGCATGTGTGTCTGTATACCAGCATAATCCCTGCAGTATACATTGTGTTATGTGTTTGCATTTTTATTTAATTTTTTATGAATTCAGCATATTAGCCTTTAGCATCGCTTTGTGTCAGAGATTCCGCTAACACCCCAGAAGAGCCATAAACACAGACACGTACATATCTATGTGCACTTCATCTGTCATACCTCTTCATTTTTTTTTCTGTATCTCTCTTTTCACCCTGTTTCTTCACTCCTTTCATTTAATTCTTCACACAAATTTCTTTGTAAGTCTTTCTGCTGGCATCAGTCTCTTTTATTTTTACTCATTTAACAGTACATATGTTTCGAGTCGCATATGTAGAAGCAATATGTACCTGTTTTAATTAGCATGAGCACTAATAGCCAGCATTGCTAAACACACAAAAGAGCGTTAAAGGATATTCAACATTTTTCTCATTGTCACAAATCCCATGAAAAGACCAAAACCAACATTGAATTGATCCGACTAACACTTTTTGCTTACTGTGCATCCACAGCCTGATATAGCTTGTTGCTCGGTACTAAAGACACCCATTGTGGTCCGAAAAGTACTGCACTGGTAGACTATGTATGGAGGATAGAACGTGGTTTCTGTCTTTTCATAGTTTTTTTTGGGACAATAACAAAAATGTAAAAACGACAATCTTCTCCTCCAACTACGACACCGATGGCAGAGCATCAGCATCAACAAATCTTATGTTGTGTTGAAAGTATTAACACATCAATCTGCAAGCAGAGATTGAGTTAGTGATCCCTGGAATCTCCCTGGGAGGTTTAGTGCAAAACTGCAGAAGATTACAACGTCAACCACACATCATCATTCATGTATATGCATTTACACAGACATTCACATGAACAACAGCCTGTGAGAAGCCACAGAGCTGTCAGAGCAAGAAAGAGGAAGGAGAACAAAAGTGTTTCGAAGACAACTTCAAGTGTGTTCATGTCTTGTTGCAATTGCATATGCTTTCAATATTGTTTTCATAAAATATCTCCACACACATGCACACGCATAATGTACCACAGTGTCGCTAAATTTACAAACTTGTTGCCTTGGAAACACTAAGGTAGGCTTTCTGCCAGCTAGTTAACACAATGGAATTATAGACACGTGTTTGTGTCAGTGATGTGTGTGTGTTGGACACAGCCATGGAATTGTGGGTATGTTCTCTCCACGTGCTGTGTTGCCTCTCTGTTGTCTTGCTGCCAAGATACTGATAGCTTCAAGATGTAAAAGAGAGAAAGAGACTACAGGAGAGTACAGCAAGGGGGGGAAAAAAAGACACAAAGTGGACAAAATGTGAAATAAAACGAGGCAGAGACATCTTGCTACTGCTTGCTTCACTGAAAACAAGCCCTGAGAATTCACAGGAGACTCACAAATCACCAGCACCGGTTTTAAAAGGCAAAGTCAACCTTCTCCAAGGAGACTATTTAAAATGAGCTAGAATGAGCTCAGTGCCATTACATGAGTTTATTACACGAGCAACATGTTCTTGTGTTTTGTGTCTGTCTGCGAGAGGCTGTTCAGAATACACCCCGATGAGTTGAGAGTTAGACCATTCAAACAGAAGTATATTGAATCTTTATTATAGATAATGGATAAGATTATGTTGGATTTGATTTGATTTGATTCGATTATACTGTGCCCAGAAGTATGGACACTCGTATCACATACTCATATCTCATCCCAAAAGTATTGGCATTAATGTGCTGCTATAACAACCTCCACTGTCTGGAAAGTGCCTGCCACAAAAAATGTTGGAACCTGGCTGCAATCTATTTGCTCCCATTCAGATACAAGGGCAATAGTGAGGTCGGGCATTGATGGTGGGTGGGGTGATCCAATTAATCTCAAAGATGTTTGATAGATATATGCAGGCCAGTCAAGTTCTTTCACACTAAACTCAAAACCATTTCTTGGGGCATGGGAGCATGTTATGTTGAAACGGGAAATATCCTTCGCCAAACTATTGACACAGAGTTAGAAGCATACTTGTCTAAAATATCGCTGTAGATTTCCCTTAATTGGAAGTAGCCGAATACAGCCCCAGACCAAAAGTACGCAAAGTATGTCTATGTACTGTTTGCCATACAGTGTAAATAGCATACCACGATGACTTGTTTGCTAAACAGAGATGAAATCTGTTTAAACTGAAGTCCTTTTCTCTAAAGCTGCTCTACTGCTTTAGTGAGCCAAAACCAGCAAAAAATATGAAAATATATATTTAAAAAAAAAAAAGTGCCGAGATCATGCAGCTAATCCTGCTAAGCTTTGAACAACGGCCCAGAATGTACTGTGTGTCCCTACCCACGGGGGAAAGGGAAAGTGAGAGGGAGTATGTCTGTGAGTGTGCGTGCGTTTGTGTGTCCCGCGGGTCTTGCTACTCATTGTTAGCCCAGGCCGCCAGTCTAAAACAGACCCCAGCCCAATTGCTCACTTGTGTGTTTCTCGCTTGGGTATGCGTGTATATGTCCGTGAATGTATGTGTGAGTCTTCTCTGCATGCGACACAATATAAGTCTTCGGCTACGGCAATCCCAAATCACCGTTACCACAGGGAGCAGAAGACTTAATGATCTTTAGTGTGTGTGTGTGTGTGTGTGTGTGTGTGTGTGTGTGTGAGTGTGTGTGTGTGTGCGCGTGTGTGTCATCAATGACTCATCAATGCAGTAGGAAAGATTTGTATGTGTGTGTTTTAGAAGTACTGTATGTTGTTCATTTGTGTCACAAATACGTCAGTTTCAGGGTACACACAGATCTATACATTTTAGTGTATGATCTATCTGAAATGATTGGTTGATTTATTGATGTTGTTTGTTGGTGATGTCAGTTTAAGTTTAGTAGGATTTCAAATTTAAGGATTTGCTGCTTTTCCCATTTTTATTTTAAAATGTATTTAACCAGGAAACGCCTCATTGAGTGTCCTGGCCAATACAATGTGTCTCGTGTGTTCATATTGCTGTGAATTGTAGTTTTTGTTACGATTTTTAGGGACTTTTTATAGTCTGAAGGATTTAGCAATTGATGGACAAATTAATTGATCCTTGGTCATTAGTTTCAGCCATAGTAAAGTGCCCATTCTTTGATGGCAGGCAAAAAGCTCCAGGAAATAGACTGCTGTTGTAAAAGGACTAGAGGTCAAGGAACAGAAAGGTTTTCATTCAAGGTGTAACAATGAGTTTTATGGTGGTTTGTTCAGGTGGTGCAGTCTGAATGTTAAAGAAGCAGACTGGAGTGGGTCCCCAGACCAGCAGGGGAAAACCTAGGTTGGGAAACTGAATGAACAACACTCTCTGCTGGCTACGTAAATGTGTCCCTTGAGCAAGGCACTTAACCTCTGCTGCTTAAGTTCTGCTGCTCTAAGGCCATCAACAGAGGACAGTGGTTACAGCGGGCAGCTCCTGAGGGTTTATCATGACTATAAAGCACCGGGGTTGCTGAACATGGTGTTTCTGCTGTGCTGACAGTCTGCCCAGATACAACCGTTTTGGATTCGAGGCCAATGTCAATATTTTGGGAGCAAGCATTTCAAGCATATCTGCATTCAAAGAGTTAGATTCAGGCTAAGGAATCCTTTAGGGCGACTGAAGATCAGAACGTAGAGCGGGTCGTCTCTCAATCAGAAGATCGGTGGTTCGATCCCCGGCTCGGTGTCGATGTGTCCTTAACCCCAAGTGGCTCCCGATGCTGTGCCACCAGTGTGTGATTGGGTGTCCTGATGGTGGCACCTTGCATGCCTGTATGAATGGGTGAATTACATTTCAATCAAGAGAGACCAGTTGAATAAAGAAAGGATAATTGTTTATTGTTAACAGAGGATATGTGATGATAAAGTCTCAGAGTCTTTGGCGCTTGGACTCTACAGGGAGATTTGTAATTGAGGGCCGTCTGCCCTGATCAGCAACAAGATAGATCCCCCCGTGGAGTCCAGACCTGGTGGTGGTGGAGGCTGATGAGGATGATAGAATGATGAGTTGATGAAGCTGATGGATCTGTAAAGACTGGGCGGAGATGGGGAGATGGAGGGGTGCGTAACAGCAACATGAATTAACTGAAGGTAGAGAGACAGTCATATTTAAAAGAGACAGCAGCAAGATGATAGGCTCACCATGTAATTGTTTCGTTGTGCTTATTGGATAGAGGAGACCATCTGATCTAAACAGCTGATGTGATGATTGACGCCCGAACAATGACAGCAAGTAAATGAGTGAGCATGTGTGAGAAATGATAGGCAGATGTATGAGAAATAAATACGGGCTTGCAAGAGTATGTTCTTCTGACTGAACTTTTGCTATAGCATCATGTAGTGTAAAAGCGACTAGAACTATACAAGTTCAAGTCCATTGAGCAGTCGCAGGCACCCCATTTTACTGCAGACTAATACCCCTCCCTCTTCCTCTTTTATCCATGTCTTATTCTTCCATTTTCTTTTAGAGTTGGAGTGGCGTTTAAACTAGATTGCAAGAGGGTAGATGTGTTTCACCTTGCTCTGAATGAGTGTACGCCTGGCTGTGTGTCTTGTGTGTTTGTGTATGTGTAGGTATGTTGGGGGATTACAAGTAGCCATATAAATCCATTTG
Source organism: Ophiodon elongatus (assembly GCA_016806645.1). Classification (NCBI taxonomy): domain Eukaryota; kingdom Metazoa; phylum Chordata; class Actinopteri; order Perciformes; family Hexagrammidae; genus Ophiodon; species Ophiodon elongatus. The sequence goes on from JACSYO010001738.1 coordinate 1,726,206, forward strand.
TTGAATGCTTATTAACCCTTGTGCCCTTTACTGTGCTTTTAGTGCATCAGCTTAGTGCCATGAAATCTCCATTCAGCTCCGTGCTTGCTTGTGTCTCTGACACACACACACACACACACACACACACACACACACACACACACACACACACACACACACACACACACACAGGAGAGATGGCCCCGTGATAACGGAGCACTGCTGAAGGGTTTATGTTAGAAACGATGGAGGGGGTAAAAAGAGTCTACTCTGCCTCCGCCACCTCTCAGCACAACCCTTTTTACTCCTTTTATCTGTTAAAGCTCTTACCTGCCACCTGCTTCTATGCTCTTCGCTCTCCTGCCCCGTCAGCCATCTTGGCTCCAGGCGGCCACCAGGGACCATGCCCCTCGGGTCAGTTTCCTGCCAGCTGCAGGGAGATTGATGAATCAGAGGTTCCATGGTGGCTCCAGTGGGATCTCTGAGGGGGCCGGTGTGGGGGACAGGCTCCATCGAACACCAAGAAAGCAGAACTAATGGGCATGCTCTGGGGGGGAAAAAGGAAAAGGAAGGGGAGAGAGGTGTGTGTTTATATATGTGACTACGTTTGGTAGACGGACTGACAGACACACAGAGGCATCTGAAAATTGTGGCACAGAAGCAGATAGATAATATGCAAATTGGTTAAGAACAGACTGAATGAACAAACATCAAAGAGAGGAAGGTAGGAAGGCAGTCAGAGTGGTAAATAAAGAGCTGTAGCATGGAATACAGTACATGGACAAGCAGAAAGACAGATGGATGAAAAAAATACTGCAGGGAAGTGGGATGCAAACAAGAAACATGGAGAAGGTGTTGGATTAGAGGACAGAAAGATGGAAAGAAGGAGGAAGGTAATGATTGAAAACCTCACTTTAAATGCTGATGACTAAAAAAATGTACATGCTAATAGCTAGATAACATTATGCCTAATTACAAATGTTAATGATCATTTTAAATAGATATTTATGGATAATGCTAATGTTAATATGTAAGGAGAGGTAAATGTTTGCTACAATGATTGGCTATAACAGAAATCAATCCTATATTATGATATAAGGGGCAATCGAATACCCTCTCATCCTTCTTTCTCATCTTCGATTGTTACTTCCTTTCCTCTTTTATTTCCTTCTATACTTCCTCTTTTAAAGCCTTCTCTTACTTTGTGTCGTTACCGTTTGTTCCTCATTTCTCTATTGTTCTGTCATTGGCTGTCATTGGACACAGACTGAAGGGCAGGTGTGTGTTTGTGAATCTGTACTATCTGTCCACATGTTTTATTTTGGAGTTTGTCCATGTGTGTCTATGGCAATGTGTTTGTGCGGCCTATTAACTATATATATCCGTATGTCCTTGTGTCCAGACAGGCACAGTTTGTCCTCTCTTGGGAGAAGTCGCTCTGTCTGGTCAACCTTGTGACATCACCCCTAAGCAGACCATTAGGACACGTCGCACTACAGATGTGCTTCATATCGACGGAAGAGGTTTAGGTTGACATCTTGACTAGCAGTGCTCCAAAGTTATATCTGGGAAGCAGGCTAGGTTTACATGCACACCAACAAGCTTATCATAATGCGATTAGAGCAGCAATGCAAATAGGGTGGAACCCATGTACACACAAACTATGATAACGTTAATTTGATTATGCTTGTTTAAAGATTAATCTCAGTTGCAATAATATATTAGAAATAGTCCCAATTTAATCACGGTATTGAAGGGCAGTTTCAACTATTGTACACATTTTTTACAGAGTTAAGCCTGGCCATAATCAGATTTAGCTATGCTAATTTAAAAAAAGAAATTTATTTGAAATATGATTGAATTAGTGCTGTGGTTGAAGTGCATAACAAGCTGCCCAGCTGCAACGATCACAGATGCACAAACAGGCTGAATCCATCATTTGCTCGCTGCAGTGTACGCACGAAACAGGCGACTGAGTCTCCAGTTCACCGTTCCAGGAAAGTAACGAACCAGGATGTTGCCGTTCATTGTCATGGACACATGCAGTCACTTTTCCAATAAGTCCCTCATCTTAGTTTAGCTGCAAGGTTGTCAGCTGTGTGTCTGCCTGACGTACTTTGTTTTCCACCAGTGTATTGCAAGGCCGACTTAACGTTAGCCAGTGTTGAGAGAGAGAGAGCTTAGTTAAAAGTTAAAAGTAACCTTTTAGTTATGAAAGTATCAGTGCACAGTTTGTCGGTGAATAAATGCTAGAGTAGTCCCAAGCCAAGTTCCTGTGTCTTGCTTGCAGCCTGCTGATTACAGTGAAGGGGGTTTAAGCTGGAACATTTATTCTCCATAAAGTGACAAGCCGCTCTTCTGAGTTTTGCTTAACTTCTTCAAAAATATTTATTTTAACTGATGGGATTAGTCAAAATTCCTATTGTCACTTAACAGTTAATCGGTTAATTCTCCCTAATCAGATTCTTAATGCATGTAAACCTAGCACATGCTGCTAGGCAACACAAAGACATGTCTACCATAAGAGTTTCAGTTGACGTTGAATACAAGAAGCAGTGTGCAATAGTCGGCTGGGGTTGGCAGGAGGAGGCTGAGCAGTCCACAACAGAGACTCTGGATCACTTGCTTTGTGAGGGAAAACCACTAGAAACCTTCCAAACCTTCTGCTGCTGTTTTTTATTTCCGCTGTAATGTCATGTTTTCATTCAGGATTAATTCATTGTCTATTCCCCTACTGTACAAGATCTTCTACACCAAAATGTATTTGATCCAAAGTAGCACGACAATTAGCTATAAAGTCACGTCAAGACACATTCTAAACCGATAAACAAGTCATAGAAATGTGAGAATGGTTTGTTTGGAGGAAAACAAAATCGAGATCCATACTGTATTAGTACAATTAGGAACCGTCTACTTGTAGGCAGAAGAGAAAAAAGCAGAGAAAAGTCGAGCAGAGCAAACAAAGCGTGATAATGATGGAGGGATGGATTGCGAGAGCTGGTCAATGTGCCAGACTCAGCGGGGGTTTACATCACAACACTGGGTGGAAAGTTAATGAGAGGCCAACTCTCTCTCTCTCACACACACACACACACACACACACACACGCACACGCACACGCACACACACACACACACACGCACACACACACACACGCACACACACAAACACAAACACACATGCACACAAGGGGTCCAAAGTTGAGCCAATCTAAATGATTCAATCAAAAACTAACGTTGGCGTGCAAACATAGCTTTTAACAAGTCACTGGTGCTGACACGCACACACACTCAGATAACACTAATGCACAAAACCATACCCAAAGGCATCACGCACAGAAAAAGTTTGCAAAGAAAGTTATAATAGAGAATGCTAAAACCAAAAAAAAGAAGAAAAGGATGTGTGTGAGTTAAAGGCAGAATCTGTGTGTGTGAAGAGGGATGGACAACGGATAAAAACATACAGACCGAGAGAGACAGAGTGAGAGAGGCAGAGCATGTCCTTGTATTCAGATGATGTATGTGATACTGTACACTGATGTCTGGCCGAACAGTTTGCGTCTCTGCCTGTGTCTTTGTATGTGTCTGACAGTCCAATATCCATTATCATTCATGGCTCATCACACACTCCAATATACGCATCGCATACACACACACACACACACAGCAGGTACACACTGTGTCGTAAAAGACAGCAAGGGTAAAATGACAGCAAGGAGACTCAGGAAGAACTAGACAAATTTTATTACCCCTCTTTCCTCCCCATCCCTCTTCGTCTCTCCCTCATCTCTTTCAATGCGTCTTTATCTCTCCCTAAGCGTTGGTTTCTTTCTTCATTCAGACTGCCAGGCTGTAAGCAGCATGATGTGTGACATTAAAGGTAACTGAAGGAAACGTGAAGGAAATTATCACTCCGCGTGAGCCTGTGTATGTGTGTCATTTCTCAAGAATTCAGGGATGAACTGCAGATGTGTGTACAGATGTTGACCTGTACTATGTTTTTTTACAAACAGATAGTGAAATCTATTTTTGACTATATTTTTTGTTGAATAGTTAGGCCTATTCAGGAGTTAAAGTTGCTCTCTTTCTCTGTTATTTATATTTTTATTTATGTTATTTATATTTTTTCTTTCTTTCTTGGCTCCTAGCCCTTTTAGTTTCTCTTGTCTTTCCTCCCCTGCCCTGTGTCTGTACGGATTTCTACACTTTAACATTTCTGTTGTTTATTTTACTCACTCGAACTACCACCCCTTTCTGCTTAGAATGTATCAAGTATCAGGTTTAATCAGTTTAATATGTTCCAGTAATTTGTCCTGAGTACAACATGATTTTATCACTCCACACGTATGTAATTGAATAGGATGAACAAATCCAGGGTGGTGTTCATATTAAAAAGATGTTGCATCAGGAGCTCAACATTCACTTGTTTTAACAGGATTATAAAATCAAGTAAAATAAGCAGAAACTGTGATGATTCACTTATATGTACCATTATTTTTGTTGCTTGGTTAATATTTTTTATTTTGCCCTTTTGAAATCTTTCCTGTTCCATAAAGAAGTTGTTTTAAGTGTGACACACACTTGGGGATGACTGTGTTTAAAAATCGTGCAGTCAGGGAAGTGGTAAGAAATTATGAGCCTATGTGTTTTATTCTTCAAGATAGTCTTTAGATTTTCCCGTGTGGTGTGACACAACTACAAAATGTGTTGCGAGATTGGAGTTTTACTTGGAATTCACCTTGGTTTCTCATTAATCATCACATCTTCCATTTAAACTTTGTTTGCTAGTTCTGTGTGAGATGTGTACATAGTGGTAACATTCACAAGTTCACCTGTACAAACAACGGTTGTTTGGTCTAATTTTTTTCTTTGTTTGCAGTTTGGAGTTACCCCTCCAAGCACTCTTTGAAAACCAGAACCAGAGACTTATGAAATAAACATTTGAGAAGCAACACAAGTATTCTTATCCTTAAGGGGCCTTTCCTCAGCTCCACCCCCTCCACCCCAATACGACACCCCAGGGTGAAGTGCAGAGTGTGTAGAGTACCAATCCAAGTGCAGAGTTCCCTTGCTAAGAACTTTTGAGTTAAAGTGAGGATAAAGTGATGAATGTGGTAAAAAGGCGGAAGCACATGGACACATACACACACACACACACCCACACACACTCCACACAGGTATGCAATACAAGTGTGAGCATTGCATTATTATGCTGTTGTATACAAACGCACACGGTTGGAATTCTTAGTAAAAGCATGGACGAGCTGAATGTTTTTTTCCTGAAGTCCCCAGTCTGTACCAAACACTACAAGGTCAAAAATGAAAATTACATCAGAGTTGCAGGGCGACCAATCTTGTTATTGGTCTTACTGTTTCAACACAGCTTCATGTGGCGGTCAATACCAGGGCTGCGAGGCTTCAAGTGTTTTCTTTTGCACCAAACTTTGTAAAGGGCCAAAATCAGTACAGAAGAATGTCGCAGACTACCTATCCTCATGATTCCTTTTCTAGTGGTCACATTTCCTTGCTCTCCCCTTTTCACTCACTTCTTATTCTTTGACTGTGTTTGAGCACCATGCATCATTGATGTCAACAGAGTCTACCTTCTCTCATCCCGCCGGAGTCGAGCGCTCTGTCCAGCAGTCCGACTATCAAGTGCAGCTTGATCCAGGATGGTAAATGGACTTCTGAGTCTGTCAACCATTTAAAGTGCTATACACTACATGTTATCATGAACCCTTTCACACACACATTCATACATTGATGGCAAAGGCTACCATGGAAGGTGCCACCGGCACATGAGGAGTAACTTGGGGTTAAGTGCCTTGCCCAAGGACACTTCGACATAGAGCTGAGCGGCCGCCGATCTTCTGATTGGAAAACGACCCGCTGTACCTCTGAGCAATAGCCATCCCACAACAACGGAGCCAGGTCTCTGTGAAGATGTGGGCACAACAGTCAGCGACCTCCCGTTGCTGGGTTAGCCTAAATCAGCCCGGAGCGGATAGGGTGGTGGAATAGCATTAGGTCCTAGCTGGGTTAGCTTAGCTTCCCTCGAGGCTCTCCTTTTCGTGGCGTTTGGTCCGGCAGGTCTGGTTGGGTGGTTGCCCGTGGTGATTGTCTCCAAGCAGGCTCCCCTTGATCGTATTCTGTTATATGCCATACGTGCTCCAGAAGTGAAGACAAAGAAAATAAATTATGGCAGAAATGTAGCAAAATTCAGGGATCTACAGGTCGCAGCATGTACATGCGGTGCAGTTGGACTAAGGTTTCCCTTAATTACGCTGTATGGACTGGTGGATGTGGGAGTTGAATTTCTGTGTGATCTGAGACAGTGAGTTATGTGTCAGATGTGCGAGCGTGTGTCCGTGTGCGTCTTTCTTGTGGTTAATGATGACCATGTCTGTACAGTAAGTAACATGGCCACAAGCCACATCCATTGTGTCCCCCACTGAGCTGACAGGGAGAGTGTAGGTGGTGTGTGTTTGCTTTGTTTTGTCTTTGATCATAGAAATATCCACAGCGCACACACACACAGCTCAAAACAACATATTGTCACTCTTGTCGCCAAGGTGAGTGAAAAATGGCTTTATTTCCACCATAATCTGATTTGCTACAGGAAGGAAGAAAGAAGGGGGCAAGGAAAGATGTTATATTGGTTATACAGAACAGTGCTTCAGGATTATACATTTATATTGGTATGTGTGTATGTAGAAAAGGCTTTACTTTCGAGGATGCTCCCTTAATTAAACCAAACAGCATGCAATACAAACCTCTCTGGTGTTTACAGAGCAGAGGCCAGCAGACTCATACAGTATCGCTGATATTGTGGTGTGTACATAATGCACAATTCAAGAGATGCCATCGCATGTTATGTTTACTAATAAATCCTTGCAGGATGATGCTGGTTTGCCAGAAGAATAAATCAGCGCAACCGGTCACAGCAGCGGCAGTAGCATCATGAACGATCAGAGGAGAGTGAGAGAGCGAGCCTGTCAGATTATATAAACCAAGTCAACTGATACTGATCGGCTGATGGCGTGTTTCCGACTTCAGTGCTCTGCCTGAACTAATGCGGTGCTCCACAAGTTCACTTCGCTCTCCATCCTCACACTTTTTCCTCCGTCGTCTCTCTCCACATCTTGTGATCGCATCGTGACACTCTCAGTTCTGAACGCGCTGCCCGTCTGTCTCACACGGCGTTGCTACATCCTTGTCTGTCTGTGTGTGTGTGTGTGTGTGTTTGTGATACTGCAGACCAAACCTGGGTGTTCCTGTCAGTTTGATTTAACAAAAAGAATAAAAAAAGAAGTGTTGGAGGTTTCCCAGAGTCAGAGAAGAAGTGATAGTGAAAGAGGGAGAAAGAGAATACAGAGGTTGAAAGGAGACAAGGTGAGGACAGATCCTCTGAGGTTTCCACAGTGAAAGAAGAAAGAGAGAAATATTTTTTTTTTCTCTTCTGTCCTCATTAATATCCCTGTAAGCCTTTTTAATAGTCTTGCTCAGCTCTTTCCTTCTATCTTTCCTCTTCTGCTTTTTCCTGTTTTGACCCATCAGCTAAAATGTGCTTTAGTCAAATCATATGTTAAATACCAACAAAAGATGAGTTGGTAACCTTTTTTTTCCCCCCTCCGCTCCTTATCTTAATTACTTTCTTTTTCTATTTCACTTTACACTTTCCTCAAGTTCAGTTTGTCTTTTTATAGCTTGTGGGTCGCTGTTTCAACAGTGCTACTATGGTAACAGCAGGGAAGTGGGTGTTAGCTGTTAATGTTTGGGTGTCATGGTGGCATTGCAATGGCACCCAGTAGGAGAGCTACTCAAGCTCCCTTCTTTTTAATCATATTTCATCAGTTAGGATTTGGGAGGTCAGGGGGTTGGATGCTGGGTTTGGACTCAAATCACTTAATGTTGTGTTTCCATATTCTCCACAGTTCCTCAGTGTCTGCTGAGCAATCTAACTGCTCAAAGATACATTATGGACTCTTAAGTTCTCATAAAGGAACCAGAGATCTCTGGTTGCCATAGTTCCCCACTTCCCTCTGCTATTTCTGTGTTCTGAACAACTTCAGGAAAACTTTTTGTACAGTTCATACACAGTATTAAACTGAGAATTAAAAAAATAGTCACTCACTTTATACTTTATATATTTTATTGAATAACTTACATCATGAACAAAAAAAGAATATTTTATATCATGGTTTCCATTGTTTCTTTATGTTATATGAATAATTAATGAAACAAAACAAATTGAAGTGGATATTTAAAGCTGCGCTATTAAATATGACTGGATTAACAATAGATCAATGTAATATGATCTGAAAAGGGTTGCTTTACATGACATACATTTTGCAATATTATGAGACCTAAAATAAATAAAGATAATAAATCTGTTGCATAGTTCAGTTACTTTAGTTTATATTGGAAATTTCTGATTTGAAATAGACATTTGAGTACACATAATAGCCATGTAATGAACGCATATGTTACTTACTGAGGGGAATTGTTATTGAGTCCAGCTGCCATTTGAAATAATTGACATATCAGTTACAGCGCTCTCCATAATATTTTCTCTGACACACCAACACACATATGTCAGTGTTTTCCCATTGTATCTCTATTTCTCCATTTTCCCTGCGTTGTGCTCCGGTCTCGCTCTACTGGACATTAACCAGGGGAGGAATGATAGAGCAATTCTCAACGCACATCCAAACACACACAAACACACTCATTCACAGACGGGGCTTTTCCAGCGCTCTGCGGGGAGATAGAGTGGTGTGTTTGGTTCTGATAGGAGCAATACAACCAATTCAACATGGAGAGAGCGCAAGAGGGACGGACACAGAGGGAGAGAGAGGCTTAGGCTTTTTCCCCCCTTTGTCTTCCAGGAGGAAACTTCTCTTGAGATTTTGGATATTCAAAAAGGAAAACCAAAAAACCAACAGGACATGGAAGTAATACTGTTTCTGTTCAGAAGTGAATCAATATTTCCTGGTGATTCTAGTGCAAAGCAGTGCTGCTGTATTTCTAATGGTTTACCCATGCCAGAGTACACATATCTGTTTATATTTATACATATATAATTTGCCTTCCAGATGTGTAAACATCAGGGTGTATTTCAACCCAAGTAGTTTATTCTATCTCCTTCTGTCTGTCATTTAAAGTTTAAAATGAAAACCCCACTCCCATGGCTGTTGGCCCATCCTGCGTCATATCTGAGGAGACCATATGTCATCACAGTGGGATTCACACACATGCACATCTGTGGGCACACACACACTCATGGTGTGTTTGATCTCAGTAGGTAAAGGGCTGCAAGGCAACATTCAGTCCCCTCTCACACAGAGCACATATCCCACATTGTCACTGTCTGTGGGTTTGGTTAGTGTGTTCTCATGTTGCTGACGTTGTGACTACTGGGTTAAAATGGTGTTTATTCAGTCACTTTTACAGCAAGGAGTGTGTGTGTGTGTGTGGAAGGATCGACATTGAAGAGCACATGGCTGTTTGTTCATGAGTGGCTTTAATATTTTGTATTTATTTGTCCTTGAAGTTGCTCTCAAATGTTTGCGAGTTTTTCTCTGTGTGTGCACTGTACATCAAATCTACAGCCACCATTGTAACAACATTCTGTAGTTAAGCCTCGTTGGGCAAGGATAAGATAAAACACAGACTTTGTCTATTTTCGTGTACTGAATCTTTTTTCTGTGTACTGTTTTTGTTATTGCAAACTGGAATTTGAGACGGTGGCTGTGGGGACAGGGAAGCTTTACTTGATAATCCAAGTGTGATGCAAGAAAAATAATCTGAAATGATGCACTTGATGCACACTCCAGCCTCATGTCAGGGAATCCTGGGAACCCTCTAATTGCAAGTCTCATTTGGCAAACCACTGAGTGAAAAGTCTTTGGTTTGTCATTCAAGGCACATTTAGGTTGCTCCTCAGGAAGTGGATGATTAGAGTCCGTATCTGATTGGTTGATCAGGCGGGTGTCTGTGGCACAATGACACCAGTACTGCTCTCTTCATTCATTTGTCTCAGTGACTTCTCTATTACTTCAACCCTTTCGTTCATCCCACTCTTTTTGTGTCTTCCTGTTCTGAGTACAGGGTAATTGATTGGGAGCACAGAGAACACAGAGGGAGACATGTGGAGGCTGGAGGAGAAAAAGAAATGGACAAAAAAGGAGAAGAAAGAGAGCAAGGAGAGAGGTGTATATGGACAGAAAAAGGGGAAGTAAGATGAGCGAGTGGAGGGGAGAGCAGCGAGTAAAAGAATGTGCTAACAAACACAGCTTCACTTATCTGACTGCATTTACAAGGAAGGATTGTGATGACAAAGACAGAAGAGGTGATGTACAGTTGAATTACACAGTAATGACCATGTGTTCCATTTATCTTGTTGGCAGGTTTGTCCTGTATGAATACATTATGTCCATTGAAAGACACTGAGCTGTTAGTTGATTGGGTGGTTTAACTTCTGGTTCGTCTATGCAATGTCAGAAATTAGGGAAACATAGCCATAATAATTTCCCAGTGCCCCAATGTTGAAAGTAATTTAATAAATTCAGTTTATCAGTAAGTGCTGTATTCTTATTCCGTGTGTATGACTGAATAAAAGTGAGACATTTCACATGCAACTATATTTGCTGTATATTCTTGTAATTCTATCCCACCTTTCAGTCTGTCTCTCTTCCTTATAAGTCACAACATCACGATCAAGTCCAAGACGCATATTAGATGACTAACACACTCACATGCTCCGTACCATGAGTCATGCAATGAGTTCCAGAGTATAGTAATCTATCTGTCAGTTTAGCGAGCAGCTACTCTGATCTTGATGCACTACAGGGATCTGTGTGTTTGTGTGTCACTTCACTTTGTCTTCATTTGTACCTCCGTTTGTGTGTCATACTGCATGTGAAAATGTGGAAGTGTGAGTGTGTGTGTGTGTGTGTGTATATGTGAAAAAGCCTGTGTGTGCATATAGGTGTGTGTGTGTGGGGGTGGGGGTGGAGGGGGGGCGTCCAGCATATGTCTTCCTGCGCGGTGAGGCAGGAGAAGTCGTGATTAGTCAACGCAGACACACACACACACGCGCACACACACGCGCACACACACACACACACACACACACACACACACACACACACACACACACACACACACACACACACACACACATCAGAATGCAGAACTGAAGAGGTGGCATTTTACACTTGAGATGGAGTAAGAAGAAAGAAGGGCTGTGTGATTGTTAGCTAGGATGGAGGGATGAGAGAAAACGGAGGAGGAAAGTGATATTTCTTTACCCTTTCACCTTGGCTTTTTACATCCAGTATCTTGCTCTCCTTTTCCTCCTGCCATCTCTTGCTTTTCCTCTCTCCTTCTCCTCTCTCAAGGGTACCAGTTACCTTCCCCTTCGACACCAACTAGCATACACACACATTTATGCACGCACTCACTGACACACACACACACACACTGGCTGTCTATATGAGATGATTTATACTCCTGTGTTCTATTATTTTTAGACCAATTACTCTGTTTCTATCTCTCCTTCTCTTTTCCCTCCTTATTCTCTCTAGTTCACCATTCCGCTCTAAGTATTGTCCCCTGTGTTTTACACCTCAGTCTGTAACAGACAATATTATCTTCAATATGGGTGTCCTCCCCTCTCCATAGGTCAGGTTGACTCCAACTTTGGCTCTGTGGATGTAAGTGTGTGTGGTGTGTGATGGACTGGTGGTGACCGGTCCAGGTTATTTCCCAGCCTTCCTCCAAGTGTATGCTGTAATAGACCTCAGACCCTGTAACCTAGAACAGATTAAGAGGATGCCAATGAAGAAAGTGAATAAATTAATTGCTAATTTAGAAAAATAAAAGCTTGATGGGAGCCCAGTTACTGTCTGTCAGAGACATCTCAGGAGTGATGATGTTTGTTGACGTGTAGACTAAACCTGGAGGTGGACAGATGACAGGTTTTTGTGAGTGAAAGGGACAGAAACTGATGAAGAGTGAAATAAATAACATTTGACACATTAGCCATGTTTCCATACACACATTTTATGCACATTTGAAGCATCACATTGGAAAAGCATTATGGAAATGGTAAAAATTCAATTAAGTTTTCTCAATTGCTAAAAAACTTTTTTACACACTCTTCAGGTGGTTTTGCCTTGGTCGAGAATAAAAGTCAGGAAACTAAATGGATAATGGTCAGTAAATTCTGACGTAGCAAAGATTTTACTCACATGACTGATTAGCTGTTTCTGCTGTCGGAGTCTTCTCAGATATTCCCGTAACCTGCGAATGCTTGTCTCTGTCTCCGTACAACGTAAAACATGGCCAATACGAGCTGACATGAAAGAACAATTAACACTTGCACGATTGAAACAAATTCCTTCAGACCTCTCTCCATTTTTCTTGAGTAGATGGTTAGATATGGTTAGATGGCCATGGCCACTTGTTTTGTTATTTTGCTTCTACTTAGTTTGCTCATCAGAATCATATATAGCTAATAGCGCCTACCTCTGACTAAACTACGCTGTTTGCTCCAAACCAGTTGACGGAAACGCGCCTAATTTACATTTCTTTTTTTGGGGACATTTCAAGAAATCACTGAACATCCCCTCGACAATTAAATGGAAACAAAGCCATTGAGATAGCCTGTGACACGTTTCTGTGTGTGTTTAGAGAGAGTTAGTACAGTTAGGATGTCACAGTCTGTCAATGAGATGTGTTAATCTGCATTGTGAGTCCCAGGAGGGCACTGTACGTTCTCTCACCAAACAATTAGCCTTCTGTCTTGCTTTTTCTCTGTCTTTGGGTCTTACCACCCCGAGCCAATCTCAAAGCAGTAATGCTGAAAAACAAACACAGCCAAACATGCGCATATGTTCTGCACCAGCGTGAGAGGAAATGTCATGGCATCCGTCTATTTTTGAAAAAACAACATTTTTCATGACATTGGACACAACAGACTCACCACCAACACTACAGGTAATGTTGAACAGCCACAGATGGATTGTGTGTCAGGGTTTCCGTCACATGCACACAAATACACTCCACATTGCCTTTCGCTACTATACATCAACCTCTTCCTTTCTTTTTTTTTCTGTCTGTCTGTCTTTCTTCCATCCTTTCTTCCATCCCTCATCTAGAAACAGTGCTTGTTGCCTGGAAACAGGAGTTTTTTGTTTATCTGTAAACTTTGATATTCAAAATGCTGGAGGAAACAAAAGACAAACAGAAAAAGAACTCAAATGAATTTAATAAGGCATTTCCTAATAATTTGACAAACGGTAATCAGTCACATGAAACGCGTACACAGTAGTAACACTCTGGCTGTTGTGCAATTGAGGCACAGCAAAAATGCAGCATGCGTATGTGCTGGGTGCAAAAGCACACAGTAGGCTATGGTTGTGTGCGTCCATGAATCTTAATTCACTGTCTTCCTTTACAGGGTCAGAGATTACTGATGACCATAATACAATCTGATTTTCTCACTCTCTCTCTCTCTCTCTCTCTCTCTCTCTCACACACACACGCAAGCATGGACTTGTACAAGTGTAAATCTTAATCAAACATAATCCTAGTCCAGAGGCCCACAGATTGAATCTTAGGTCGGTTAATGAGAGTCATGTTGAGCATATGCTGCTGGCATGTTAAGAGCATTTGCCCAATGTGTTTGGATTCGTTGTCTTTCGGCAACGTCATTCAAAGAGACTCTCAAGAGGCATGACATGCTACGTCCAAAGCAGAACCACAGCATCTGTGAGTTCCATTGACCTCGGTGGGATTTAAAGCGGGGTTAA